>JAVJIF010028088.1:0-66307 GCA_038442645.1 Agave tequilana | reverse complement strand
TTAACTGTAACTGGGCTGCAAGTGAGTGGTAACTGTGTTGCAAGTGAGTGCTAGTTAAGTTACGTAAGTCTTTTACGAATTACGGTCCAAACAAACGCCGTAGTTGTAACTGGGTAGTAAGTGATTTACGAATTACGGAGTTTTACGCGAAACAAACGGGCCCATTAATGTGAAGACCTCAAAGATCAGTAGTCATCAGTCTTATCTTAAAATAAATACCCCAAAGTTTTGATTTTTATATTGAAACTAGAATGTAACATATTCCAAGTTGAGAGCAAAGCATCATTTTGGAGCACCCCTTCAGCTTACCAAAAGACAGAGACCAGCAATTCAACTTCTACACATGTTTGCTATTAATCATGCCTTGTGATTAAGGAACAATCTATTCCTTTTCAAGGGAAAAAAAAAAAACAAGACCTTGAGATGGTGAAGTAAAGCACAAGAACAGAGAAACTCTCCCTCTACTTGGACTCAGGGCTCATGCAGAGCCTACAGCTCAATGTCTGCAAGGGGGGCTGGACCAAGCTTAAACAAATCCCCAAGTAAAGCACAAAGAACTGAGAAAATCTCTTCATTTCTTTTTCCCTCTCCAGAAGAAGAGGCACCATCAAACAGCAAACGAAAAATGTACTGTACCTAGAAAAAGAAGAGGAAGAGAAAAAAGAACTTTTCTTTCCATATTATCCTTCTTTTGATCATTTGTTTTGAGCTATGAGAGTTGCTTTTGGTGCTCTGATGATGAGAGACATGAATAGTAGAGTAGTATCCTACTGGCAACATTCACCATCACAAGAAGGCTGATGGAGTTGGATTGATCACAATGTGCCGGAGCGGGTGCTCGACATCGCCACCTCCGGCATGCTTCACAAACTCTGCCGGGGTGAGGAAGTTGCCGTGGCAGACACACACAACCCTCACCTCCTCCCTGTCCCTGTACCTGTAAAGGAACCCTTCAACCCTTCGCCCATTTGGACCGTCTCCCTTGTGGACACGCATGGCATCTCTTCCATCATGTTCCACTCCATCTCCTTCACTCCGTTCACTCTGCTCGTCGTGCAGCTCTTCTTCTTCGATGGCTCGTATCCCTCTCTGGAAAGGTTTGCATTTGCTGGTTTGCCCGCCGCCTGCTTTGGAGGCGCGGTTGATGCCTTGTGGCTGGAGCGATGGGATGCTGGTGGCATTGTTGAAGGGCTCCTGACCTCCGCGCAATTGCCCAGTCCTGAGTCGTCGAGACCTGCAATAAATTAGATTGGAGAAATAAACTGTCTGCATTCGGAAGCTAAGTAAAACAAAACGAAATCGATAAACATACATAGCCAAAATCTTCAAATTTGCATAGTTTTGGATCATAATTCATCATCTACCCATCCACAAGAGAAAAGGAGTGAACATGTTCAGGTAGAGAAAACCTAGTAACATTTACTCTGGCACCAAACACTTTGTAATATTTTTAACAGAGGAATCACAAAGTGCTCTCCTTCTGTAACCACTTTCGATCGTTTCAATTGTTATATAACAGTGCATGATCTTGACGAACATGGTTGCATTCATCATATTGTTTAGAGTCTAGAGAAACAAGACAGTGCAAATGATGCAACTATTTCGCATTATCAGTTCAAGGAATTGAATTATATGGGTAAGGCAGCTTTCTATATAAACCTACATTCACCTTGATTTTGTTCACGCTAGGTTACACAGAATAGATAGGAATATGATCTTGTTGGATCTTTGGCCGCAACATTTTCAATGATATAATGTTTACAAGAAAGTTTGCAAGCCATGTAAGTAAAGTGGTCCCTTACAGAGAGATACAAACAACAACAACAAATAAGCCATTTGTCCCAAGTATTTGGGGTAGGCTACATGAACCAACAGAGAATTACGCCGGATCGGGCACATGGATCAGCTTTCTCTACTCATTCCTATCGAGCAATATGCCTCCCAAACGAGATCTGTCCCTTGCAGAGAGATCTGTCCATAAATTTTTATTGGTGAAGAAGGAAACTACAAGGACAGCCACATAAGCCCCGTTCTGCTGGGGTTATCCACAAAGCTATTTGCATTGTAACCTCTGAAACGAGATGCATAAATTCTTGCAATAGCGACGTTTTTTGTCGCTTGCAGTGATATCAAATATGAACAAAATGGATAGATACCATGGGGACAAGCATTTTGGACAAAAGGAAGATTAGTCCAATAATGGACATAATTAACGATGATACAACGCCCTTAAAACATTAAAACCTTCCGCTTGTTAGACTGTCAATCATTAGCTGTAATGGTGTTGTTATTTGACAGAGGCGAGAATCTTCAAAGTGTGTAAGCATATGTGTTTGTACTGAACTTGTAGCGCGACACATTGCAGCTAGATATTATTTTGAGTGCTAGTTAAGTATCAAAGAAGAACTTGTACTCTAAAAGCAATGTTTAATCAATTAATATGTGCTAAATGCGATATGAATAACCACTCAACAAGTCCCCAAGCTATGAGGAATATTTCCAACCACGACGAAGAGAAGAATTTTGTTTCTTTTCTCCTCAGCATGGACCGGCGGTGAGGTTTATTAGACAGCACCCTGCCAGTATAGTAAGAAATAACAAATGCAGTGAGTAATTCGCAGCAAGAATTAAATTCCTAGCGTCTCAACTCGAGAAGGTTCTTATCATGTCTCAGCAGACAAAGAAGGAAATTTGATCGAATGGGCTTGTGCGAGACCGACATGGTTAAGATATAGAGAATGTTGTGAGACAAGGTGATAATCAAGGGCGGACTAACATACAACTCAGTGTGAGCGGCCGCCCACATTAGGTTTTATAAAGTAATAGAATAATATTTATAATTTCTACTTTTTTTATATAATCTCTTTTTTTTAGATTATTTTTACTAACATAATATTACTTTTGAGATATAGCTCAAGTTGTAGCTTATAAATTTAAGTTATTGGAGGTCACAAATTCAAGTATTAGTGGGTACAATATTATTTTTTTTACTTTTTTTCCTCTCTTTTCTTATTATATTTACGCTCACACTGAAATTCTTATTACATTTAGGCTCATACTGAAAAAATATACTACGCCCGCCATTGGTGATAATCATATAGTAAGAAGACATCACAATTGCAGAGTTCATAAACAAGTATGTTGGAACCTTCTCTGTTCCACCATTCTCTCGACTATTAATTGCACGAAAGCTTTGAGCTAGACCATTAGAGGTTTTGACATATGAAGAATATATTGAATCCAGATATCTCACGACATTTGATAACTAGTCTTAGTGTTTTAACTTTTAAGTTACACACGGATATGGATTTATTGGAATCATAGTCTTTAGCCTCATGTAATGATTCTCAGATGATCGAGAAGTGGTCATCTGTTTTAATGTATAAACACAAGCAATAAGCATCTATGCTTTGAAGTCCTTTAACGATACAAATCTGTTGGGATTTGGGACAAACAAATAGTCCGACATCGGCTAGACATGGGGAAGGTCTTGAATATATAAGAGGCAACTCCATCTAGAAGGCTAGTTTTTTGGGATAGTGCCCAAGTCCTTCAATTAGTGTCAACAGCCCTGATCACCCCAATGGCGCAAAAGGCGCAGTAGACAGGCCCCTGTAAAGCTTGTTGGGCTCTCGAGGATTTGAGAGTGGTGTGCATGACACTGCAATTTGTGCTTCACGTAAGGCATGCCTCCACCCACGCTGAGCTTATAGGGAGACTCTTTGTTCGAGGGGGATGTTGGGATTTGGGTCCAACGAATAGTCTCACAAGATGGTGCCCCAAGTCCTTCAAAATCTTCATCTTTAACAAACAAAGGAGCTTTCTAAAAGCCTAAGGCCAGTTGGCAGGTGGGGCGACCTAACTTGTTAGTTAGCTTCTTTTCTTGACATTCTAGCTCAAACTTTATTAAACACTTCAAGGATCCAGACTAAATGAGATTTTGAAACAAAATTCAAATAAATTGAACAAAATTGATCTATTTTTCAAAAGAAAAGTGCAAGAGAGTATCAATTCCAACAACTAATTATCAACTGAAGCAAATACATTGGCAGCTAACAGTTGCAGAAGAAATTAAAGCACCAAACAAAATGCATAACACGAAATAAAAGAAAACCACAAAGAATCAAACTTGTGTGATATACCTTGCATTGGCTTGCTCCTGAAATCCGAGACAACCGAAGAGCTACTCCCCTGAGAACCAATAGACCCTTGTGATGCCGGCCGGGCACCACCACCACCACCGGCGGCTCCTCGGCCAGCCCCCACCGCCCATCTCGGCAGCTCGGCAGGAAGAACAACCCCAACTTCCCAACATATTGCCCGCTAACCTCAGCCTCATCCAGATTCTCCTCTTTACGATCTTTGGCTGCTGCCCTCTTCTCTGATCTCTTCCTCTTCGCCTCCAGCCTCTTAAGGCTCTGCATCTCCTTCCTCTTCCTCCTCTCTTCGCCGGCCTCCGTCGCAGCAGCGAGCAAGTTCTCGTCAACGGCATCGTCACCGCGGGAAAGTCAGCATCATCAGCAGGAAACATGGACAGAGCAGCAATCGAAGAGGACCGAACCACTCTGTTATCTCTCGGTTCCGTGCCGAAACAACCACCTAACGACAACTCGAGACTGAGTTCAATCTCGCCCATGTCGCCTCCGGCGACCCCGGATTTCTCATCGCCGCCGCAGTCTCCGGTGAACCGCCGCAAAAGATCTCTGGGACAGATATTAGTCCTTGAAGACAGTTCCTCAATCTCACCTTCTGTTCCCATTAAATTTAAATGTAACAGCAGAAATATTTATCAAGGCGAAAAATCTTAGAAACCCAGATGGTGATTTCGTTTACGAAATAATTTTTATTAGAGAAATAGAGAAGAAAATACAGCAAAAAAGGGAGAAATTTTGAGGAGGAGACGCATTATTTATTATTATTATATTTTTAGTAGGGAGCTGAGGGAGGTGGGGTAGAAGAAGAGAGAGAGAAGCGCCTTTGAGCCCTCTGGGGTTCTAAAATTCCGAAAAAGCCCTAGGATAGCCCGCCGGGGACACGTGTCGGGCGGGAAGGGGTGAGAGGGTGAAACGTGGCAAGTTTTGGTCGTGAGCGGCGACGCCAAACAAGCGCCTCCGTCGCTGGCGTGGAGCGGCTGGCGTGGCCCCCGCTGTCTCGGGGACACGTGTCGGCAGGTGGAGGTGGGAGTGCGACGAGGCGACACGTGTCGGCAGGGCTCCTCGTAAAGGCGCGAGGGGCGGCCCCCCCTTTCTCTCTCTAAGCTGTCTTCCAGGACAGAGGAGGGGGTTGGGTGACCGACACGTGTCGGGCCCAGCACGGCGACCCAACGAGGACTCGGCAGCCGAGGAGAAGCGGGAACACGCGGAGCGATGGGACAGCGGGGCAGTACTGTTTCGTTATGACGTGTAGAAATTTGAATGGGGGGCTTTTTTGTCCTTTTTCTATTTTTTTTAATTTAAATTATCTGTTGGCTCCCCCACCCACAGAAATAATCTTTTACTGCTGGGACCCATTTTGGGGACCATGTGATGAAATTGGAAAGGTCATTAATCTTGGATTCCAAATGCGCACACATTGTTGACGTTATTCTTAAAGAACTGCGGAAAATTACGTATAAAAATGCTTTTGTAATTGAAGTTTGTAGATGATGTTCTCCTCATTAATAATAACAATAATCTTGATATTATTTGTTAGAATTTTGAGTTCAAGATCAGTAAAAAGTTTTTATTTGAGGTTTATTCATTTTATCAAGTTAAATGAAACTAAGTCTCACGACATCCGTTCGGGTGAGAAAAATCTCTCAGCCATCCGATTGTATGGTCGTGAATCTCTCTTGCGGTTATAATTACTAGAGGCTCTGAGGCTTATAAATAAACCTCTCTCTCTCCAACAAGAGATATAATACAACACAACATTCTTCTCTTCTTCCTATTAGCTTCTCCCTGTCTCATTCCAGACAACGGGAAGCCATGCTTTATCTCTTAAATTTTCACTATTTACAAATAATTTCATGGGGCAACTAATCTTTATCTGAGCAGAGACATGCTCTTCCATCCAAGGGTAAGTGCTAGTATTTCCGATGAAATTTTTACTGAAAGTACACCTAGAAAGGGTGAATAAGTATAATGCTAATCAAATGCGAAAATGCAACAAATAAAATGAATAGTGTAAACTGTTAACTCAAATCAAGAAGTGAAACCGGATTCTCTATGAAGCGATCTAAAACTTCTCCTTTATATTCTTCTAGACAATGAGTTGATGTGCTCAATTGTCTTCTTGATTGAAAGAGTAAAAACTGACGAGTAAAGATGATGCAAAAAAATAAATAGCAAGTGCAATGGAATCAAAAACACAAAAGTAAGCAATAACAAATAGAGTTGAGAAAGAGAGAAAGCAATGGCAAATATAAGAAATTTGTTTCGAGGTTCAAGCACAAAGCTCTACATCCCTGCTTTCACCACGATGAAGGATTTCATTATCCACTCATTATCCACTAAAGAAACCTCCACAAAGGAATTACAAGGTCTACACAAGACCGGAGTACACAAGTCTAACTCTCAATACTCTACACAAGAGGTAGCACAAAGCTAATGAGTTTTACAAGTTCTTGGTGATCACAAAGGTTATAAACACTCTTTTTACAACTTATTATAGTATAGTATGAGAAGTGAAGCTCAAGAAGTTTAGTGAGAAAAAATTCAGTTGAAATGAATAAATTTAAGAGCTGAAAACTTATACAAATTGGCTTGAGAATGAGAGCACTTGAAATAAGAAAAGTAGAAAACTCTCTCCTATGAATAAACTTGATTTTTCAAAATATTTCTCAAAATCAAAAAAATTTCTCTATGTATCAATCCTCTCTAGATGAATTATATATATAGGCAAGTGATAAGTATCATTAGATGGGTTTATCAGGGTATTAGGAGGGTGATTAACCCAAAAAGAGTAAATATATCTGTTGGAGAATAAGTTAAAAACTTCAAAATTTAAAAACTAGTTGTTACTGTAGCAGTTGCAGAATATCGGTTGATCGGCTGCCTAAATTAAAAAATAGCTGTTACTTGTCAGTCGACCGACCGGTCGCTCGATCTTATCCGAAACTTGGGTGTTCCAAAATTCTGACAGTCGGTCGACCGCTAGGTTTGACGATCTGCCGGTCGGTCGCCCAACAAACGTGCACATGCACAAATGCATAGTCTGCTAGTTGTACATTTCGTTGCTCTAGTCCAGTCGATCGTCCGGTCGATCGACCCAACCCAAAAACTATTTTAAAGAAGGATTTTGATATTAAATTTATTTTCAAATATTTTAAACTAATTTGAAATATGATTTGACAACACATAGGCTATGAGATACATGCTTGAAATAAGATATAAAAATTTAAAAATATAGGACATATATCAAAAGCTAATCCTTGTAAAATACCAAAATCGAAAAACTAGAATTGCAACTTGTATTTTTTATGTGACTTCTTAAACATCAATTCTATATTCTACACTTAAACAGACTATTCTCTTACATCGGTTCTATAAATCTTCGAGCAATCTTCAAGTGGGCTTCTTTAAAAGTCAATCTTGATTGTCCAAACTTGAATTCCATCTTTAAGTGATCTTGAGACTTGAACCCCTTCCTTACGAGGAAGAGTGAAACAAACTATCTTTTGAACCTGAAAAACTTAAATACTTGAACTTGATTAATACCGGATAACTGAAAAACACCTAGAGGGGGGGGTGAATAGGTGTAAATGCTAATCTAGAAACTAAATGCGCTAAATGCGGAAGCTAAAAATAATTATTGCAACACACTTAATACAACCAACAAGTGTAGCCGAATTCCCCGTGAAGGGCTCTGGACTAACTCCTCTTGATTCCCTAAATATGGGTTGAGGTGCTATATGAAGCTCTTGTGGTTAAGTATAAGTGAGGCACACACACAAGCATATAATAGATATGGCAATATGAATCAATGCTCAACACAAGCAATTATGATATGATGATATGAATGATGCTTTGCACAATATAAAGAGAGAGAGAGTTAGAGAGACAATGGATCAAACGCAAACAACAAGATATGTTTCGAGGTTTGAGCCCCTAGCTCTACATCCCCGCCTTCACCACCGTGAAGGATTTCCAATCCACTATCTCCCACCGAGGGAACCTCCACGAGGAGGATTTGTTACAACAATAGGAGTACCAAACTCCTCTCTCAAACACCGCCTCACAACCGAGGGGTAGGCCCGTAGCCAAACAACAACCAATCCACCTCACACTTGAGGGATACAAACCAAACTCCACCTCTCACTAGAGGGAGCAAACCAACCAACTCAACCTCTACCAAAGAGGGAGCAAACCAAACCTCAACCTCTACCAAAGAGGGAGCAACCCAACAAGAATAAGGGTTTACAACAAGTGGTCTCTTTCAACCACAAACTCTCTTTTCACTTTTCCACAAAATAAGATCCTAAATAGATTAGGATAGAAGATAGCTCAAGTGTGGAAAACAAAGTGTTTTGATCAAAGAAATACTCTTGGGAAAATACCAAATAGATGTAGAAATGAAGAACAATAAACCAATTCCCAAAAACCTAATTTCTTTGAAAATAACAAAACACTTTTAAAAACAAAGATGAATCTTTTGGCACTTAAACTCTTTTGAAAACTTCTTTTTAAAACCAGAGAGTAGGGAAAAATTAGCTCAGAAAATCTTAGCCAAAATCCCAAAGAAATGGGGTTTATATAGGCCAAACAGAAAACTAGCCGTTAGGCTGATCTGGCAGCCTGACAGGCTAGCGGTCGGCCGGCCGGCCGACCGCCAACGGTCAGAAATATGACCGTTGGGCCATCTCGGTCGACCGCCCGGCCGACCGCCAGAAACAGAGAGCAGAGCTCTCTGGTCCGGTTGGCCGCCCGGCCGACCGTCCCTGTGTCTGCCAAACGTGCACAAGCTTGTGCACGTCGGTCGCCCGCAAGGGTCGACCGGCCCTTGGTGCAGTCGACCCGTGCGATCGGCCGACCTGGCCTGTCAGCCACTGTTCTAGGACAGAAACACATGTTAAAAATATTTCTAAAAATTCTTTTAAGTCTTGTAAAAATACCCAAAAATAGTTTTATCATTTTGCATTGATATATAAACATGTGATAAAAATTTCAACTCAAATATCAAGCAATTGACCACCTTTTTGTGTTTTAACATATTTACCAAAAATCAAAACTTGTATTTTATCAAACTTGGATTTTTCTCAATAGGAACTCTGATTTTTCCTAAAACTCATGAATAGACATATCAAAATAAGTTTGTTTAAGATATGAAACATGTATGTATATTGAACATATCTAATATATATAAAAACCATTTAAACTTGTTTTGATCAAATTATTCATGAAAACCAAATCCAAAACATGAAACGTGTGTGTAATGTGCACTTGAACATATCAACTATACTAAGCTTTACAAATGGATCTAAACACACTAAAACTAAACTAGGATACCTAAGTCTTCTTGATGATCTTCATCTTCAAGTAGACCCGATCCAAAACTCCATCCATGGGCTAGGCAATGTGTGATCTTTAAGCTTGAGCCCTGGAATCACTTGTGAAGCTTCCAAACACCTCTTGTTGAAGCTATCACCAAACTAACATCTTGTTATAAGATCTGAGACTAAAAAAACAAGAATATTAGTAAACATAACTACATGAGTTAATCATCATCAAAAATAGGGTGGAAGGCCTTTGGGCCAACAATCTCCCCCTTTTTGATGATGACAAAACTCTTGGAGTTATATATGCATGGATTAAAGTTAAGCTTCAAAGAAGCTCCCCCTTAACTCATGCATAAACAAATAAATATAAATATGCAATGAATATTAAACATGAATGCATATCTATGCAAAATAATAAAAGGTTCTAGATACTAATGGAATGTTCAAAAACAAAACATGCTCTAGATACCAATTAAAAATAAACTAAATTACACTTAATATATGCAAAAACATAACTATGCATATATAAAACATGATCAAACTCAAAATCTTTCTCTCCATTTTTGTCAATCATCAACAAAGAGGTAAAAAACAAGACAAAACAAAATCTTTCTCCCTTTTTAATACAAAGAAACAATCATCAATAAAGGGTAAAAACAAAACCAAATCAATAAATTTTTTCTCCCCCTTTTTGTCTAACACAAAAAACAAAACCAACTAGGGGTGACAATCAATTAAGATATCAATTGAAAATATGTCAATGAAGCATCTTGATACCAATTGAAAGTAAACATAGGTCAATCAACAAATGGTATATGCTATATACATTCATGAAGAGGAAGACGCTAAGTTAACTTCCCTACACATATGCATTACATGAAGAAGGGATGACAAGCCCCAATTCACATAACACATATTATGTAATGCATAATTGGAGATGTGAAGCTCCCCTTACACACGTGTATCACATAAAGAAGAGATGTCAAGCTCCTCAATACAAGATACACTCAATATGAATTTATATGTAGAAGAGATGTTAAGCTCTCCTTGCATATAGTCAATATAAATCAAAACTTTTTGTATTTTTCTTTAAACAAAAATTTTGAGATACCAATTTTAAACATATTTAAATAAACATCTTGATATCAAAAGATAGTATTTTTCTTTTTAAGTCATATAGACAATTTTGATTGTGATATCATATGCTTAAAATAAACATCAAATTTTCAATCATAAAGTGTGGGAGTGGAAATCAAATAATTGAAACATGACAGTCAAATTTTCTCTCCCTTTATGAAATACAAACTAAAACAATGCGTAGGCTTGATACCAATTTAAAAATAATCAATTGAAATAGGATAATCATTAAGGTTTTCAAGCTTAGCATAAGCAAATATATATGTATGAAAATTGGATACCAATTGACATTGATACCATTAGAATTTGAACGCATACATACATAAAAATATATGAGTATACAATAAGTTCAAAATTGATACCAATTGAAAGAGTTCAATGATACCAATTGGAACAACAAAATAAGCATGGTATAACTCATATCAAAACGAAGAACACAAACTAGTTAAAATGAAAGGTTTTGTTAACTAGTACGAAATCCTTCAAGTAAGGAATAAAATAAAATAGTTTTTCATAAAACATGAAATCCACATGATAGTCAACACTCAAGTCAATGAAGCATAACTATAACTCATGAAAACAAAACATGAGTAAATAAGAAATGTGAGTGTACAAATACAATGTGAAGAACATGATCATGAAAGATGGTCAATAAGCTCAATATTCCTTGAAACATGAAAACATGAAAATCATCAAAACTTATTTAATCTTCAAGGTATATGTATGTCCTATACAAACTAAAGTATACATACATATCCAAACACAACGAGTCCACAAAGATATATGCATGAAGGCACGTGGCTCAAAAGGATGTATATGTATAACAATAATTTGGATAAAATGGACATATACATGAAGTTAAAAAAAAACACATGAAAACATGAAAAGCTAAGTTTTTCATTAAAACAAATTTTCATATCAAGGTATATGTATGTTTTGTCAAACATGAAGTATACATACATATCCCTAAACACAATTTGAGTCCATAACAAAGATTTGCATGAAAGGCAAATGACTCAAGGGTATACATGTATATCTTAAAGTTTGACAAAATAGACATATACATGAAATGAAAAACTCATACACATAAAATAAATCCAAAAATAGGAATACAAGTTTAAAATGCATGAATCATCAAAACTAGACTATACTAGCACATCTAATGGGTTCAAATAAGCATTCAAGTCCAAACATATATAGATTTATTTGTGGCCCACTATATGCACAAATATATATCCTAGTTTTAATGAAAACTAACATCTAAACATGCAATCAAATCATGAAGCATAAAAACAAAATATAAATCATTAAGAGTAGGTATATACCTGTATTAAAAACATGATTATTATGTAAATTTACATGTTATTAGAACTATGATAAACATGATAGCAAAAACAAATGTGAGAACACAAAATAATAATTCATATTAAACATGGGTGTCTCTAAAAGCTATACATGTATGTCAAGAGTCTAATAATCATGGCATTTTCATAATGATCATATAAACAACAAAACATGCTATAAATAATGAACATGAAAAGCATGTAAAAATAAATTAGGAATTAGAGATTGATACCAAAACCAATGAAGGCACCTCTCTAGTTCTCCAAACCATGGTGGTCCTCTCCACCAAACTCCCCTTGAAAGTGATGCATCCAATTGATTTCCATGAAGCTCGGAACGCATCCACTCCAAGGTACCGCTACTCTCACGTCATGTGAGAGCCCACACTTACATCATAAACAATAGGGGTGGTCTTTGGTACTCATACTCTTTTGGGTCCATGGGGGTTAGTATCATTCCTAACCCAAACAAAATTAATTGCTAAATTAGAAACATGTATTCTATCAAAGCAAATTTAGCAAGGTGGCCCTTACGTCCACAATGTGTACAAGTGTATACATGAGCATACAAAGTGTGATGGTGTCCGTGAGAAGCATGTGTATGCCGTGGGGGGTGTGCATGAATAGATGGAACTTGTTTCTTTCGAAACAAAGATTCCAATCGTGTATGCCCAACAACACATTGGCTCAAAGTGGAGCCCAAACAATCTACTCTTCTTTAACAAACAAATATCATCATTAATTCTAGAAGAAGAGGTACATGCAATAGGTGAAGTGTGTGATACTACCCTAGCATGTGCATCAATCTTATTTTGTAAAACAACATTTTTCTTTAAAACACATCTAAATCATTTGAAATAGAAATAATTTTATTTTTCAAAGCAACATTCTCTTTTAAAACAAAATCAACTTTTGAAGACAATTTTCATTTTTCTTCAAAATAATATGGCAATCATTTTTAGATTTTAAAAACTCATTTTCTTTAAGTGCAAGTTCTAATTGAGATCTCAATGAATCCCTTTCATTATAGACCTCAACCTTCTCTTGCAAAACAACATCAAGTCTAGCAATCAAATTTTATTATCATTGTTAATGCTTAGACTTTTCTTTTTCAAAACATTATATTTTTCAATCAATTTTTCACAAACAATAGATAGTTCTTCATTCAAAGCATGGGGATCAACATAATCATCACATGAAGAACTAGCATCAAAACTATCTAGTTGAGATTCCGATTGTACCTCAAGGGAGTCATTCCCTTGGACCATGAAGCATTGTGAGTCGGATCTCCACTAGACTCCTCCGATTGGATTGACAATTGAAGCTTGGAGGTGGTGGTGGTTGTCAACGTATTCCACACTGCAAATGCAGAATCAAAGTTAGAAGCAAGCAAAAGATATTCTTTATTTAATGTGCTTCTAATGGCCTCTAGGGCTTGTGCATTGGCCCCTATATGCTTGCTATCACTAAGGTAGGATTTCTTGGTAATGGTAAGATGAACCTTGTAACCTAGGGTTTGAAGGTATATGGACATCTTAGTCTTCCAAACAAGAATGTTGGAAGGGTCAAACATAGGTGGGGTCATGAAGGCCATGGGTCCAAACTATATGTGTGCAAACAAGCAAATGCAAATGAAGATTAGCAAACAAGGGATCTCACTCCTAGGATGTTAAGCCTAAATATCAGGAGCGTAGGCTCTGATACCAATTGAAAAACACCTAGAGGGGGGGGGGGGGTGAATAGGTGTAAATGCTAATCTAGAAACTAAATGCGCTAAATGCGAAAGCTAAAAACAATTATTGCAACACACTTAATACAACCAACAAGTGTAGCCGAATTCCCCGTGAAGGGCTCTGGACTAACTCCTCTTGATTCCCCTAAATATGGGTTGAGGTGCTATATGAAGCTCTTGTGGTTAAGTATAAGTGAGGCACACACACAAGCATATAATAGATATGGCAATATGAATCAATGCTCAACACAAGCAATTATGATATGATGATATGAATGATGCTTTGCACAATATAAAGAGAGAGAGAGAGAGTTAGAGAGACAATGGATCAAACGTAAACAACAAGATATGTTTCGAGGTTCGAGCCCCTAGCTCTACATCCCCGCCTTCACCACCGTGAAGGATTTCCAATCCACTATCTCCCACCGAGGGAACCTCCACCGAGGAGGATTTGTTACAACAATAGGAGTACCAAACTTCTCTCTCAAACACCGCCTCACAACCGAGGGGTAGGCCCGTAGCCAAACAACAACCAATCCACCTCACACTTGAGGGATACAAACCAAACTCCACCTCTCACTAAAGGGAGCAAACCAACCAACTCAACCTCTACCAAAGAGGGAGCAAACCAAACCTCAACCTCTACCAAAGAGGGAGCAACCCAACAAGAATAAGGGTTTACAACAAGTGGTCTCTTTCAACCACAAACTCTCTTTCCACTTTTCCACAAAACAAGATCCTAAATAGATTAGGATAGAAGATAGCTCAAGTGTGGAAAACAAAGTGTTTTGATCAAAGAAATACTCTTGGGAAAATACCAAATAGATGTAGAAATGAAGAACAATAAACCAATTCCCAAAAACCTAATTTCTTTGAAAATAACAAAACACTTTTAAAAACAAAGATGAATCTTTTTGGCACTTAAACTCTTTTGAAAATTTCTTTTTAAAACCAGAGAGTAGGAAAAAATTAGCTCAGAAAATCTTAGCCAAAATCCCAAAGAAATGGGGTTTATATAGGCCAAACAGAAAACTAGCCGTTAGGCTGATCTGGCAGCCTGACAGGCTAGCGTCGGCCGGCCGGCCGACCGCCAACAGTCAGAAATATGACCGTTGGGCCATCTCGGTCGACCGCCCGGCCGACCGCCAGAAACAGAGAGCAGAGCTCTCTGGTCCGGTCGGCTGCCCGACGACCGTCCCTGTGTCTGCCAAACGTGCACAAGCTTGTGCACGTCGGTCGCCCGCAAGGGTCGACCGGCCCTTGGTGCGGTCGACCCGTGCGGTCGGCCGACCTGGCCTGTCAGCCACTGTTCTGGGACAGAAACACATGTTAAAAATATTTCTAAAAATTCTTTTAAGTCTTGTAAAAATACCCAAAATAGTTTTATCATTTTGCATTGATATATAAACATGTGATAAAAATTTCAACTTAAATATCAAGTAATTGACACCATTTTTGTGTTTTAACATATTTACCAAAAACCAAAACTTATATTTTATCAAACTTGGATTTTTCTCAATAGGAACTCTGATTTTTCCTAAAACTCATGAATAGACATATCAAAATAAGTTTGTTTAAGATATGAAACATGTATGTATATTGAACATATCTAATATACATAAAAACCATTTCAACTTGTTTTGATCAAACTATTCATGAAAACCAAATCCAAAACATGAAACGTGTGTGTAATGTGCACTTGAGCATATCAACTATACTAAGCTTTACAAATGGATCTAAACACACTAAAACTAAACTAGGATCCTAAGTCTTCTTGATGATCTTCATCTTTAAGTAGACCCGATCCAAAACTCCATCCATGGGCTAGGCAATGTGTGATCTTTAAGCTTGAGCCCTGGAATCACTTGTGAAGCTTCCAAACACCTCTTGTTGAAGCTATCACCAAACTAACATCTTGTTATAAGATCTGAGACTAAAAACACAAGAATATTAGTAAACATAACTACATGAGTTAATCATCATCAAAACTAGGGTGGAAGGCCTTTGGGCCAACAATAACTTCATGTGGTTTGTGATCATTAAAACAAAATCGGAGGGTATACCCTTGGGCCAACAGTCTCCCCCTTTTTGATGATGACAAAACACATGAGTATTAAAGTCAAACAAAATGAAGAGCTTTGGAAAGCTCATCCTAAAATTATGCTTATATTTCAAGTCCAATTATTTATGACAAAAGAATGTAGCAATAAAAACACAAGTCATATGCATACAGATATAGATGTGCAACATTATACATAAACGGACCAATCTCCTTCCATGCCTCCAACCACGCAACAAAGAGCAAGATACCAATAATAAAAATGAAGGAAACATTGCATATAAAACATGAGAATAAAAAATAGAGAGGTAATTGCTAAGTCAATCAAATATCATAAATAATATAATTCATACATCTTTTCCCCTTTTGTTAAACATCAAAAAGGTACACCAATTAAAAAAAATTGAAATATTATACTTTTTAATAGTAAATTTGAAAGAACAAGTATATTAAAAGAAAATTTTTAATATAAATATGAGTATTAATTAAATGAAAATTTCACGAATCCATAATGCAAACATTCATCCACCACAAATGAAAGAAAATTTATTATAATTAAGTGGTTTAGTAAAAATGTTCGCAAATTAAAAATCGGTAGAAATATAATCAATTTCAATATCTCCTCTCTCCTTTAAGAAAGTGATATCAAATTCTATGTGTTTAGTCTTACTATATTGATTTGCATTTCTGGTCATATGAATGGTAGTAGTGTTATCACAAAATATTTTCATATAATCATAATGCAAATCATAATCAATGAGAGTACGTTTCATCTAAAGAATTTGTGCACAACAAGTTTCGGTCGCAACATACTCCACCTCGGCAGTTGAGAGGGCTACGAAATTTTTTTCTTGGAAGACCACGAAATGAGACAATATCAAGAAATTAGCAAGTTTCACTAGTGCTCTTCCTATCCACTCTACAATCGGCATAGTCAGCATCCGAATAACTTTTCATTGAGAATTGTCCAGTCTTCAGATACCACAAACTCATTCTAATAGTGCCCTTAAGATATCTAATAATGTATTTTACCTCAATTAAGTGAGACTCTTTAGGATAAGATTGAAATCTGTAAGTCACCTAGAGGGGGATGAATAGGTGACAAGCTAATCAAATGAAAAACTAGTGCGAAATTAAAACTACACACAACGTATAACTACAAAGTATAGCCGAATTCTCGGTAAAGAGCTCCGGACTATCTCCTCAAGATTCCTCTAAATTAAGAGTTAAAGTGTCATTATGGCTCTCTTAGTTGAATACAAGTGTGAGCAAACAATCTCAAGCATATATTTAATAGAGCACAAGTATATCAAGCATGTAATAGAGAAAAATAATAAGAGCATGCAAGTTATAAAACACAAGTAAGAGAGAGAGAGATAAGCAATTGCAAGCATGGGAGAATTATTTCAAGGTTCGAGTACACTTGCTGTACATTCTCGCTTTCAACACTATGAAGGATTTCTACTAAAATCATTCTCGCAAGATCACTCGGTATTGCAACACCTAAACGAGCTCCCTCAAGAACTCTTGGACCAGCAAGTTCCTCACTTATTCTCGCAAGAACAACAAACATGAGCACACTAGCTTGTCGAGAGACCGCACCTCTATAAATTCTCAATCAAAGGGGGTGGAATACTTGTGATCATCTCTTGATCACAAAACTACTCTCACAAACAAGGATCCTTAAAGGATTAATATAGTTATAGATGGCTCAAGCTTGTGTGAGAAAACAAGATAGATGTGGAGGTGAAAAATCTCAAGAAAATATTTTTAAAAACTCTAGAGATTCACTCTTGAAAACTCTCTTTTGGATTTAGAAATGAAGCTCTAAAACTTGCTTAGAAACCCTGTAAAAGAGCTCTTGAAAATAGCCTAAAAATCTTACCCAAAATCTAGCAAAAACTCTCATTTTATAAGGTAGCAGAAAACTAGGCGTTGGGGGCCAGATGGCCTGTCGGTCGACCGGTCGGTCTACCGGCCAACGGTTATTTTTCAAATCATTGGGGTTGCTGATCAATCGCCCGATCGACCGCACCCAGGTCTTAACCTGTCAGTCGACTGCTCGGTCAGCCGAGGCAAGAACCAGAAAGCACTGCTCTCTTAGTCGGTCGACCGTCCAGTCGATCGGCCCTCAAGCCAGGGCTGTATGAACGTTTTGTGCATATCGGTCGACCGCTCGGTCGATCAACCTCTGGTTCGGTCGACTACCAAAAGTTCAGCTCAGGGTTTTCAAGATTTGAAACTTGGTCTTTTGAAACCCTAAAATTTATTTAATACACATAAAAATTCATAAAAATAAGCTCATTAAAATACTTTGAAGTACAAATATGTGTGATAAAAAATCAACACATATTACAAACAATTTGAACTATTTTTACGATATAGAAATTAAGCTTTAAACAAAAACCAATATTTCAAAATCAAACTTTTAATGAAAAACTGATTTTTTTTTCAAAACATCTAAATACAAAAACAAGATATTAAAATACTTTTTAAGCATAATGTGTATGGATATGATCCAATAAACATATAAGATGAAATATTTATGTTTTTGATAATAAGCTCTAAATAAAATTTTAATAAATACAAAACTTAAACACATGATATAGAAACATCAAATAAGTTTTTCTAAACATTATGAAGCAACAATGTGTATGGTCCAATACACATACATATAAACCATGAAAATTGTTTTGATGAAATCTATTCATGAAAACGAATTATGTATTCTTTGAAACTCAAAATCAAAACCATATTTCCGAAATCAAAACTATTTAACATGAAATGTTTTGAAATCTTTTGTGTGTGTTGATTGATCATCAATAATTCATATTATTATTCATATTTTCATGCTTAATTTTTTATAAAATATTACTATTTAATTCATTAATTGTTTAGTAATGTGCAGGCCCCCATAATCCAAGAGAAAGCCTAAAAGAAGCCTAAAAGCCCACAATTATTATGAAAATAAAGATTAATTGGGAAGATAAAGGAAGTTTCTATTCTATTCTATTTGAATTTGAGTTTTAGATTAATTTAATTTAAAATCTAGATGAAGAGAAGAGTAGAATAAGATAAATCATCATCCCAATTGAAGATAGATGTAGACTCCTATTCAAATTCCGGTTGCTTGCACTATAAGTCCTAGAAGATGAAGGAGATAAAATGAAATCTATTTGAAAAGAAAAAGAGAATCCAAACTAAATTCATATTTGGATAACATGCGTCTCAAGTTACTTAGAGATAGAAGATATTTCAAACTTCGGGGATCAAATGAAGATTTTGAGGATAGATCTCCACATAAACGGATAAGATAAAGCCACGCGCTAAAGCACATGACCAGACTCCACAAAGGAGTCACGTCCTCCCCCTTTTTGCTGCAAAAACACGACCATCTTGGGGCCGCGGATGTCGAGTTTTGGTGGAGGTGTTGTACTGGGACTGTACTTCTTAAATCTCTTATAAATACCCCTGAAGAGTAACAAAGCAGAGGCATCTCAGAAATTGAGTATAAGATTATTTGTTTAGCCATTTTATTTTCTGAATTTCTTTGTATTATTTTGCTTTCTAATTGAAGAAGAAGATTTTTGAAGAAGAAAACTTGTAATTGGCCGATGACATCCATTAATAAAAGTTCATTATTCTTTTCATCTCTCTTGTTCTTTAATTTAGTTTTATTACTTTAGTTTCTTTTGTTTTTTTTCTTCTTTTCTTGTTGATGCAACTTTCTTTTTTTATAATAAATCTTGTTAAAATAAAAAAAATATGAATAACTAAATTAACTTGTAGTTTGTTAATCTCTGATCAACTAAGTTTAGTCTAAAAGATAAATTGATTAAAATCCATGTTTATTAGAAACCTTAGGATTAAAATTGATAATTCTTAAAGATGAATAATTAATTAAGTTGAATTAAATTAGGGTTGCACTTTTTAATGATTATTCTTAGTTCATATGTAGAAGCTTTGATAGCATCATGTTAGGTTTAAAAGACTTTTCTTATACTATGTTTAAAAACTAGGATGAACTAAAGTTTAATTTTAATTACTGTACTCTAATTAGGGTTTGCAATATTTTTACTCTTATTACTTGATTTTCAACCAAAACTCTAGGGTAGATTTTTATGGCTCAATATGATGTTCTTTCCTCTTAGACTAACACTTAGTTGTAGCAGATGATTAGTAGACTATAATTTCTTTTACTTAATTAAATCTTTTTCTCACAATCAATATTCTTTTTTCAAGATATTTGCTAGAGAATTCATTCCGAAAAGCTTCCATCTCATCCTTCCCTATGGATCGATCCGTTTAACTCTTGCTATGCTAATAAATTGAGAAGAGACTAAGAACTTTATAACTTTAATGTTTTTATTTCAATTCAATTTCTCTTCTTCAATCAAAATTTTGGTGTCATTGTCGGGGAGGGAACGGTACAATATTCTCTAAAACTAATTTTTTTCTTTTTTTCTGTTTCTGTTTGCAGGATCTGATAATAGAAAAATTTACTGCAGCTCAAAAAATTTGGCAACTCTGCCCTCTGCCCTCGAAGGCAGAGCCAGAGGAACCTCAAAGAAGTCGCGTCTTTGTAGCTATTATCGCATTTTCACAGCAAAAGCAGTGCCCTACTGCTATAATCTTGACTGGTCTGCTAAGAATTGCAATTACATTTTTCTGCAGTTGATAATTTTTCTTTATGATCACCCTACATATTACTGATTAATTAACAGTAATCTATTAGTTGATTAATATAAAAAGAGTTTTAGACTCTTGCATCATAGGTACGTGTCTATTTAAATTTTTTAATTTTTATTAAAGAGTGCTGGTGACAAGGTACGCCCACATTACATATAGACTAGGAAGCACCCTTGACTGATTTACTGCTTTTGAGTGAATCTTTTCTATTCTTTTGTACACGTGCACTAATTCATCTTAAGGGAAAAACCCATAAATAACATAAGGTGGGGCGTCATTACCCTTCTTGACCCACAAACCATTTTCGTTGCACTCACAACCGTAACCCTAAAATAAAAATTGATTAGACATTGACCTTATGTTAACTTGGGCTCATTAAGAGATTGACTGAAGGAGAAAGTTGTTCAAAATCAACTCTTGCCAAATCGGTGTCTAAGGTTGGGAATTGAGAGACGAAACTTCATTGGTGGTTTGCAATAATTAGGCCCGTCTTTGACGGATACCTCCCACCGATCTTGCCACCTACTTGACCGATTAACTTGTGGTTAGTGTCGAATATATCTCCCAAAAATAGTCTAAAGTTAAGAGTCATCTAAGTCTAGGCTTACTTACCCTATATTAGGATTTTTGATTTTTGATCTTCTTTGATTGATTGGGTGAACTTGTTTATTTAACTGTGCATGTCAGCTTGATCGAAAGACCCAGTCACATCTAGACTAACTAGGAATAGTTCACCACCTGAACTCAAACCCGGTCCACACATGCCACAACAACCATCACTACAGGATAGGTTCTTTCCTATTAGGATCTCTCTTCCATCTAGCATTCAGCTATCCGATGTAGGAGACAACCAATTTGAGCTAAAACCACAATACATCAACATTCTTCTCAAGTTTCATGAATTCGAATCCGAGGATGCATACATTTTCATAAGAGAATTTGAGGAAGTATGTCTCATGATGAAAATAACCTACCTAGGAGTAGACGCCTTTAAGTTACATTTTGCCCTATTTTCTTTGAAAGACTTAACAAAGAAATAGCTCTACAGTCTATAAGTCGGTTCTATATCATCATGGGATAATTTTGTCAAGGCCTTCTTGAAGAAGTTCTATCCCATTCACAAGACTGCGCAAATTAGAAAAAGCATCTTGCAGTTTAAGCAAACAGCTAATGAACCTTTTTGGAAGTACTTCAAACGCTTGAAGAACCTCCTTACCCAATGCCCTCACCATGGGATAGAGAAATGACAATTTGCAAATCTCTTTATGATGGATTAGAATATCAAACAAAAATCCTATTAGAATCAATGTGTCAAGGCAGATTTTTGAAAAGAACCGAGATGAAGGATGGTTATTATATGAAGACTTGGCTGATAAGACCATCCAATGGGAACCAACTCCGAAAAAATTAAGGACTAACGATCCTACTTTTTCTAAAGGAGGTGCCCATTCCATTGAGGCAAACATAGCTACCGAAACTAAATTAGCTGTTGTGATGTGAAAACTAAGGAGCCAGTATCTGTGAATCAAGTAGCCCAACACCTTCGGCGGGCTGTACTTACTGTCAGGCCATGAACCACGTGTTCAAAGAATGCTCCGTCTTTTTAGCTCATCAAATCTTGCCCGAAAGTATGAATGCAGCCTTCACAAGTCCTGCCAACAATCCCTACGCTCCAGCTTACAATTCTGGCTGGAAGAATCACCGAATTTCTCATGTAGCCAAAATAAACAATTCCCACCTTCCAACCATCAGTCCAGTTTTTCCAATTATCAACAAATATTTCCCAACCAAGTTCCCCAAGGTCCCCACTTTGAAAAGAACTTAACTGATTTCGAGAAGATTCTTGGATTTCTTATGCAAAACACAGGACAAGCCATATCAAGGTTAGAGATCTAAATGAGTCAGTTATTCGGGTCCCTAAGTGAAAGACCAAAATAAACTTTATCTAGTCAACCTGTAGCAAACCCTAGGAACTCTAGTCAAGCTCATTTGGCTCAAGAGAATCACATGAACCAATGTAATTTGATTCATACATTACGGTCGGGAAAATAAGTTGATAACCAAGTACCAACACCATCAAATTCAAAATAAGCATCTACCTCTCTAGTCCCACTCCACCTCAACTTGACTCCGACAACAATAAAAAAGACAAGTCAAATGAAAATATGCACAAGCCGATAGTACCATACCCAAATAAGCTTACAAACAAACAATGTGCACAAATGGATAAGGTACGTGAGATTTTTATTTATGTCAAGATCAATGTACCTCTTCTTGATGCAATCCAACAAGTCCCTGGCTATCCTAAATTTCTTAAGGACATGTGCACCAAGAAGAGAAAGACTAATGTGCCCAAGAAAGTTTTTCTAGCCACTAACATTAGTGAGCTATTATCCAATCAAATCCTTATCAAGTATAAAGATCCTGGTTGCCCTACCATTTCTTACACAATAGGTCAAATTGCAACTAATCATGCACTTCTTAATTTGAGAGCAAGTATCAACTTACTCTCTTTCTCAGTCTACCAATAACTTGGGTTCAGGAGCTTAGTCCGACTAAAGTTAAAATCTAATTAGCTGACTGGTCCATAAAAATTTTCAAAGGAGAAATTACTGATGTCCTTATCTAGGTTGGAGAGTTTATCTACCAAGTAGATTTTATTATTCTTGAGACCCAACCAATATCCACTCCCAGGTCTCAAACTTCCGTTATCTTAGGGTGTCCGTTCCTTGCAACTGCAAATGCTATCATCAATTGTAGGAACAGATCAATAAGGTTGATCTTTAGAGACATGATTAAAGAGGTCAACGTCTTCAATCTAGAAAACAACCTCGTAAGATAAGAGACCAAACTTTTGAGATAAACTTCATTGAGAACAATTGTGAGAAGAAAGTGAAGATATAGAGAATGAGTCTCTATTTCTTGATGAATTAATTGAGGATAAGTGCGATTATATTAATGAGAAGACACATGTTGGAGATCCTAATTTTAGAGTCCCATTTAAAAAAGAAAATTTGATTTGAGTGTCATCACGTTCGATGAGCCAATCAATGATATATCGCATGAGAATATAATTCAAGAACCTCCGATTGAATTAACCATTGAAAACTTTTTAAAGAAGAACTCATGTGTTTGAAAAAATCGACTAGGGATATTTTGATTAATTATACGCCTCCAAGGAAAAGTGTTGATCTAAGTTTTGAGGAGATATATAAAACTGAGTTAGAATTTCTAAGTATTCATAGTGAGAAAGTTCCAACTGAGAGGTGTGATGGTACAATTTTTGAACTGTGGATGTAAACATGTGAGGAAGAAGAGCTTAAAGAAGATGAAACTGGGGAGGAAGAGAACTAAAATGAAAATAAGATTGACCCCTCCATTGTACCCTATGAAGAGAATCCATTGGAATGATGAGAAGCGAGAAACATGTGTTGTACATATATCTGCATATTATTGTTATCATTATTTACCTCTTTTTACACTTTATTTCATGCATTCATATATTATATTCATACATTGAGGACAATACATGAGATAAGTGTGAGGAGGATTAACCAACTAACATAATAAAAAAAATAATATGCCAACTAAAAAAAGTAACATAAAAAATTCAAAATAATTTTTTAAAAAATTGAAAAAGGAAATAAAATTTTGATTTATTTTTGTAAGTAATTAAGTTAATTTTATGGAATAAGAAAATCATAATTAGGATTTCTTATTACTTGGTGAAAATAAGAGTATTTGTTTGATTTTAAGTTTATGAGAAAAAATTGAAAAAGTAATTTTGTCTTAATATCTTTACCTTGATGAAATCTGCATGCTTTATACACGTACTGATTGAAAAATGAAAGTAACGAGAATTAGCGTCTAGCTTTGGGCTAACAGGTCGTGTCCACGAGGAGGATTGCGATGAAAGATTTTCGATGTTTTGTTTAGAAAACAATGATTGGTGTTGATTTTTTTATATTGAAAAAAGAGAATGGAGAGAAGGGAAGTGATTTAAAGAAAAATTTAAAACTTGAAAAAGGCTTTGGAGAAGATCTTTTAGAAATGATTTGAGAGTGATTTGACTGTGATTTAAATTATGAAAAAAATTCGGGCTCACTAATCTTCTACTCAACTATTTACTTATCTCAAGAACACTTTGGTGCATCACTTTATCATAAGCAAAAAACTTTAGTTTCTTTTAATGTTCAAGTAAAACAAATAAGATGGTTTTGTTTAAATCTTAAGGTCTTTCTTACACAACATTAAAAATAGAATGTTAAACCATCAAGCGCGAAAAAGCAAGTATGAAATAAAAATAATTTAAAAGTATTTGTGCTTTGAATGTCTAAGTTTAAAAAAGAAACATCTTCATGTGCTTTCAAGAACAAAGTTCAACTCAGGCGTTATTATGATTCAAGAAAATTGCTTTCATAAAAATCGATCAAGAGAAAGGAGGTAGAATAGATTGATTAGTGAGCCCAGAAGATAGTTTAGTTACTCATGATAAAAAGAAAATAAATAAGAGAAAAAAATCAAACATAAACATACCGAATTGAGTCGAGTTGAATAAGTAAGTTGAATCTCCTTTGATTGACACTTCAAGTATGAATTACACACTCAATTCCACTTTTCTTTCTTTGCTAGTCTAAACTGAAGTAAATATGAGATACAGCTACTCAGAACTATCTAAAAATACTCCTAAAACTCTAAAAATGAAAAATAATTCTAATCCTAGTTTTTGCTTTCTTTTTCAGTGCAAAACCTGCCTTTTATACGCAAAAACCCGGAGGGAAAAGGAGTGAAGAGATAAGGGGAGCAAACGCTCCCCTTATCTCCACCAAATGGCTGTGGATCAGCGGCTTTGGCCGCAGATCCACAGCCAGGATGTGGCCAAATGGCCACATCCATGTGGGGATTTGGATGGCGTGTCATTTTGCCCCCTTTTGTCTGGCTGGATTTGTTGTTTGTCTCTGATTCTGATCTGATCTCCGGTGATTCTCAAGCTAACCGATTTGGATTCTTATAAAATCAAATAAACCAATTTTTCAACCTCCCTGATTTGCCATGATCTGCCCTGATTTTCTGATTTAGAATTAATTCTGAATTAAATCAGAACTTGATGGGCTTTTGGGCTCATTTCTCTTCCCTTTCTTTTAGCAATGGGCCTGCATTTTATAAAGAAAAAATAAGACTTATTAATAGGATTTATAGATAATAAACATGGTAATGTGACAATATATATGTAATATATGTGACCGATCACACCCCCACACTTATCTTTTGCTCGCCCTCGAGCAAAACATCAAAACTAATTCTAATCAATTATTATACCACTTTCGCAGGTCACTCGATTGCACTGAGCATGTGCAACAAGCCGTTAAACCTCTAGGTTTTTCCTAGAGGATGAGTTTTGTCTCGTGAGGGTTTTCATTGGATTACACCCACAAAATCCATAAAAAAAGAGAAAAAATTGTTAGTATTTTTGAAAAGCATTTTGAAAAGATAGAAAATATTTGAAGTGAAAATCGAACTTTTCATTCCTAAACTTAGTCTCTATTCAAAAAATGTCATCAATCAAAGTAAGGAGTTAAATTATATTTCTCATCTAGTCTATTACTTTACCCTAAGTCATATGCACCTTCGTGACCGTGAAGTTTGACTAAGGGTTCTTTAACATCAACTCTTATCCCTTATTTATATTTATTTATTTTTTTGGTGGTATTTATTCATCAATTCCATTAGGCTTTCTAATCTACCCATGTAACGAGCCTTTAGTCGGTGACACCCAAACCGGACAATTTTAGGGCACCAAGTGAGAAAACACCCTAATAACTTAAATACTCGAGCAAACAAGGTCACGAAATTAAGGATTTTTATTTATAAAATGTACCCCTTTTAGGCATGAATACTTATGCTTCATGAGGCAAAATACCCAGCTTAATCAGAGGATTTATATATGTGTGTGTGTGTGTGTGTATTCAAACTTATCTAATTATCTTTTGCATAAATACCAAGGCTTGCTTAGGCCAAAATACCTAGTGAATCAATAGTTAGATTTGCATACACACACACACATATACATATACATACATACATACATACATACATACATACATACATACATATATTATAAGGTATATGAATTTTTGTCTTTGAACCCTAACTGTGTAAGTGTATAAAATGTACATATTTCTTCAAGGTAAAGATCAAGACTAAATTACTTTCATCATTTTCTTTCTAACCCTGAAAATCAAACAAGTTATCGTATTTTGACCAAGTATAAGAAATCCTAATTATGATTTTCCTATTCCTTAAAATTAACTTAATTTCTTACAAAAATATATCAAAATATTATTCTTTTCTTTCAAAAGTTATATATATATATATATATATATATATATAATATATATATATATATTTAGTTATATTAGTCATGTTAGACCCCTCCCCCACACTTATCTCATGCATTGTCCCCAGTGTATGAAAGAAATGTATAAATGCATGAAATGAATGTAAAAGAAAAAAAGTTACCGATACACTGGGTCGAAAAGACCCATAGCCGTTTCATTTACCGGCACCGATTCCAAGAAAGGTTTAAGGCGTTGACCATTTACCTTAAAGTCATTTCCATTCTTGGTGTCACTGATCTCTACAGCACCGTGTGGAAACATAGTTTTTACAACGAATGGCCCAGTCTATTTGATTTTAATTTTCTGGAAAAAGATAAAGCCTAGAATTATAGAGTAAGACTTTTTGTTCAAGGAAAAAGGTTTTTCATATGATGTGTTTATCATGAAAAATCTTAACTCTATCTTTAGTGATCTTAGCATTTTCATAGGCCTCATTTTTCAACTCCTCTAATTCGAAAATTTATAATTTTTGAAGGTCACGGGCCTTAGTCAAGTCAAAATTTGGCTGCTTGATTGCCCATAAGACCCGGTGCTCTACTCAACGGTAGGTGCAAGCCTTCTCAAAGACTAACCTATAAGGAGATATCCCTAGAATCGTTTTGAAAGTGGTCCTGTAGGCCCATAGGGCATCTATAAGTTTGGTGGACCAATCTTTTCGGTTTTAGTTCACGATTTTCTCCAAAATAAGCTTGATTTGTCTATTAGAAACCTCAACCTCCCCACTGGTCTGAGGATGATAGGGTGTGGATAATTTGTGAGTTATGGCGTACTTTCGCATAAGAGCTTCAAATGATCTATTGCAAAAGTAAGTACCATTATCACTGATGATAGCGCGAGGGGTTTCGAAGCGTGAGAAATTGTTCTTTTTCAAAAACTTTATGACAACTTTGTTATCATTAATTCTACTAGGAATGGCTTCTACCCACTTAGACACATAGTCCACAGCAACCAATATATATTGGTTTCGAAATGAATTAGGAAATGAACCCATAAAGTCGATGCCCCAAACATCAAAGAATTCTATTTATAGAATTAGGTTGAGGGGCATCATATCTCATTCCGAGATCCTTCCTACCATTTAGCATCATGGGCACGTCTTGCAAAATTCATAAGCATCTTTGAACAAAGTGGGCCAATAGAATCCACTTTGCAGCATCTTTTCAGCAGTCTTGCGGGGACCAAAGTGCCCACCGCCTGCAAGTTTGTGACAGAAAGACAAAACACTCTTAATCCCTTCATCAGGAATGCACTCAAAATAGTATTAAAAAGATACGGTTCCTCCCAAAAGAAATACCAGACTTGAGATAAGAACCGGCATATATCGTTTTTAGACCAATAAGATGGAGTTTGGTTTGTAACTAAGTAATTCACTTTATCAGCAATCAAGGTTCCTTAAAGACAGCTAAGAGATTTCATCAGGAAAGTCCTCATTTATGGGCAATTTGTTGCATGGAGAGTTTGGGATTCGCGAGAGATGGTCAGCAACAACATTTTCTATGCCTTTCTTATCTCGAATCTCGAGATTGAATTCTTGAAGAAGGAGGATCCAACGAATGAGTCAGGCCATGGCATCCTTCTTCATCATGAGGTACCTAAGCGCAAAATGATCGGTGAAAATTGTAGTTTTGGATCCTAGTAGGTAGGGATGAAATTTCTCTAAGGCAAACACTGCTGCTAAGAATTCCTTTTCAGTAGTAGTTTAGTTCATTTGAGCATCATTGAGAGTCCTACTAAAGTAATAAATCACATGTTGCTTATTATTAATGCGCTGTCCTAGGACAGCGCCTATTGCAAAATTAAAAGCGTCACACATGATTTCGAATGGCATAGACCAATCCGGTGTAGATATGATTAGTGTAGAAATAAGCTCTTTCTTAAGCTTCTCCAAGGAATTCATACATTCAGCATCGAAAGTAAAAGACACATCCTTCTAACAGATTAGTCAAAGGTCTAGCAATCTTGCTAAAATTCTTGATAAATCTTTAGTAGAAACTAGCATGTCCTAAGAGGGATCGAATATCCTTCACGCATTTGGCATGGGAAGCTTAGGATTACCCTCAATCTTGGCTCTATCCACTTCAATTCCTTTCTTGGAGATTTCATGACCCAAGACAATTTCATGTCTTATCATGAAGTTGCATTTCTCTCAGTTCAGTGTCATGATTTTTCTTAGCACAATATTGGAGGACGAGTTCTAAATGGTGAATACATTGAGTAAATGAATCTCCGTAGATGAAGAAATCATCCGTAATGATTTCTAAGAATCGTTCCACCATATCAGAGAAAAGACTCAATATGCAATGTTGAAACGTTATTGGGACATTGCATAAGCCAAAAGGCATTCGACGTAAGCAAATGTCTCAAATGGACATGTGAACGTCGTCTTTCTTGGTCCTCAGGAGCAATAGGAATCTGATTATACCCCGAGTAACTGTTCAAGAAACAATAATACTCGTGGCCCCCAAACGTTCAAGCATTTGTTCAATGAAGGAAAGTGAGAAATAGTCCTTACTAGTTACTACATTCAGCTTCCTATAGTCAATGCAAACTCAAATTTTCGTGGAAGTCGAGTTTGAACCAACTCTTTGTTCTCGTTTTTCACTATGGTAAAATCAGATTTCTTTGGAACCGCGTGGACAGGACTGACCTATTGGCTATCAGAAATGGGATAGATTATCCCATTATCTAAAAGTTTAACAATTTTAGTATGAACAACCTCTTGCATTATAGAATTTAACCTACGCTGCGGGTCTCTTTTTGGTGTTGCATCTTCATTGAGATGAATGCAATGTTGAATTATAGTTGGACTCAATCCCTTTATATCGGTCATAGTCCAACCAATGGCTTCCATATATTTTCTCAGAATTGCTTTAAGATCTTCTTCTTGCCCATCATTTAAATGGGAGTCAATTATGATAGGAAAGGTCTCTTGTTCGCCTAGATAGACGTACTGAGATGCGCAGGTAAGGCTTTCAATTCTAAGGAAGGGGAAGGCTCACTAGAAGGATGAGTCAAATTTATTGGCTCCACATTTGGTGAAATAGGGTTCAAGACCCAATTCACAGCAGACTCGACGTCCTGATCAAGGTTAAAGTCGTCAGACTCTAACTCGAAGTCACAATCAGTTTCTAGTTTCAATTCTTCCATGTGTTCACTGGTCAAGTTCTTAATGAGGTTGACTTTAAATGTTTGATCCTCAACATCATGGGGTTGCTTTCCTAGATTGAAGACATTGATTCTCTAGTCATGTCTCCAAAGGTTGACCGCATGGACCCATTCATACAATTAATAATGGCATTGGTAGTAGTAAGGAATGGTCGCCCTAAGATAACAAGAGTTTGAGCTCTAAGATTGGACATAAGTTGTCTCTAGAATTATGAAATCAACAGTGTAGATAAACTCCCCGACCCGGATAAGGACATCATTAATTTTATCCTTGGAAACTTTTACTGAACGGTCAACCAGTTGGATACTGACTCGAGTTGGACTAAGATCGCCCAACCCGAGTTGTTGATAAACGGAGAATGGAAGCAAGCTGATACTTGCCTCTAAGTCAAGAAGTGCACGACTAATCTCAGCTTGTCCTTGTTGGCCCAAAGGCCATTATCCCAGTTATTTTGATGATAACAAAACATATTTAGTTATGTATTTAATAATTTTGTTTAAAAGGATTTCAGGTTCAAGAACAGGTTTTGACGACTCCACTTAAAGACTCACACGTTTGGAGTTCGCCCAAGATTTGCATTCCCAAGCTAAAGCACAATAGGAAGCTTCGGGAATAAGATATTGAAGAAAAGAACGAGTCAAGACTACGGAGAAAAAGAACTAGCATAGACTATGAAGAAAACAAGATTTGTATTTTTATTTTTATTTTAGATATTTTGTCAAAGCTAGATATTAGAAGTAGAGCTATGGGATTATCACACACACACACCTTTTAGTTAGGTTCATGGCTTCAAAAAGATTTTCAATCTCCATTTCTAACTTAGATTTAAAGTGAACATGTTTGGAAATAAGCTTTTTAGAAAGACAATAGTTTTGGAAAAACATTTTTATGGAAAAACAAGTTTTTATCAAAAGGATTTTTATCAAACTATTTTAACATGATAGAAGTATGACATATGCTCATACTCTATGTTTTTACAAGTTCCAAAAATTTAACCCAAGACCTAAAACCAAAAACCCAATTTCTGGTTCTGGAAGTTCTGATTTTTCAGAACTTACAGTAACCGGTCGACCGCCCGGTCGACCGATGTGCACAAACTGTGCATGTGTATATCAGTCGACCGCCCCGGTCGACCGAGGCACATTTGTGTTCACAGGATTTTTCGGTCGACCGCAGAGCCCCAACGGTCAGATTTTTGACCGTTGGCGGTCGACCGACCCGGTCGACCGACTACTGTCAGATTTTCTGACAGTTCCAACAGCTATTTTTTCTGGCTGATTCTCTTTTGTGATTTGATACCAACGATTTTGTGAGGCTATTTTTGACCCCTATAAATAGAGGGTCACCTCATATTGATAAGACAACTATTGCAAAATAATTCCAAAAATTTTTCACAAGAGCTTTACAAAGAATTTCAATTCCTTTCTTTTACAAAAGATTTTTCAAAGCCTAAATTCCCAACACCCAACTTGTAGCCTATTCCTCTACCTTCTCTCTAGTTTTTGCACACCACAATCCCAAGCTCTACATCTATATCATTGGTTCTAGGATTGTGCAAGTGAGCTATTTTGATCAAGTGTGATCACCTTTCTTATTGAGTGAAGTTGTAGAGGCATCGGCCTCAAGGGAGCTATTGAGCTTCGGGTGGTGTTGCGGCATCACAAGTGTAGGGACAAGTGTGTCCTTGTATTGGCGATCCGGTGGGATCAACGATAGTAGTGCAAATCCTTCAAGTGTGAAGGCGGGGACGTAGAGCGTGGCTCGAACCTCGGAAACACATCCTTGCGTTTGCGTTTGCTCGAATTTTCTCTCAACTCTACTCCTTTTAATTCTTGCACCTTTATTGTTCTATTTATTGCAAGTCTATATTTGTGCTATTTGTGTGTTAAATTTAAATTCCGCATTATTGCCATAATTCATATAGCCATCACCTATTCACCCCCCCTCTAGGTGATTTCAATTGGTATCAGAGCCTAACCCTACAACTTAGGTCTAACCACCTTAGGGAGATCCATATTTGGCTATAGACATTTTTGTTGCATTTATATTTGCTTGTGCATTCATGGCATCCATGGACTTCTCTAGCATTAAATCCCCACCCAAATTTGATGGCTTGAACTTTCCCATTTGGAAAGTCAAGATGAACTTATTTTTGAAATCCTTAGGTGTTAGGGTAGCTAGGGCCATAACCAAAGATTTCATAGAACCTACAACCGATGAGAGCACATGGTCCGAGGATACTTCTAAAGACTATGAGGCTAATGCTAGGGCACAATATGCATTGACCCAAGCATTAAATGAGGATGACCTTGCATGCATAATTAATTATAAATCCGCATTTGAGGTTTGGAACATTCTTATTGTGACTCATGAGGGAACGTCACAAGTCAAAAGAGCTAAGGTTGACTTGCTACGTTCTCAATATGAGAATTTTTATATGTTTGATAATGAGAGCATTGATGATATGCTCACCCGTTTTACAAAAATAACTAATGCTCTTTCTTCCTTAGGCGACAAGATTGATAATGATCAAAAGATAAGGAAGGTGATTAGAGCTCTTCCCAAAGCTTGGGAAGTCAAGGCGACCACACTCAAGGAGCTCAACGACAAAGAGGAGATGGACTTCTCCGGCTTCATCGGAAATCTCAAGACGCATGAGATGGAGATGAAAGTTAGAGAAGAGAGGGAGGCACCAAAGAAGAAGACGATTGCCTTCAAAGCCACTCCTACTACCATTGAGGAAGACGACTCATCCGAAGATTGCGATGAAGACTTCGCCATGCTCATCCGGAAGGTGGGCAAGATGTTTTACAAGAAGGGACGGCAAAGTAACTTCCGAAGGGAGAAGCCTCAAGGAAGGTACGAGAAGAAAAGAGAAGAACCCGGTCCTTGCTTCCATTGTAAGAAGATCGGTCACCTAATTGCCGATTGCCCCGCTCTCCAAGCAACCACCTCCAAGCACGGGAAGAAGAAGAAAGCCTTGGCCGCTACATGGGATGACTCGGAGTCGGAATCCGAGGAGGAGATCGACGCCGCCAACATGTGCTTTATGGCACAAGGTGAGGATTCATCTAAGGTATGTCTAGAAACTTCTATTGATGATGATGATCTTACAATGGATGAACTTGCTTAATTTTTTGAAGAATTGCAACATAGGTATGAGATTTCACATTCTCATAATAAGAAATTGAAAAAGGAAAATGATGTTTTGAAGAACAAACTTGAAATTTGTTTAAAAGAGAAAAATGAGTTATCTAGTTCTTTTGAAAAATTGAAAAGTGATTTTGATAAGTATAAGGTAGCTAATAAAGCAAAAAACCCCAGGATTTCTAGTAATAAAATGTTTTTGTTGAAATTCAAAAACGTGTTGATTCTTTAGATAACACTTTAAAGAAATGTGCATTTGATTTTAATAAGCTTGCATCTAAATTTCCTAAGGGAGTAGCCCAAGGGAAACATGTTCATCATAAACATGCTACACATAAACATGCACACACACATAACCATGCTTTTATGTACAATAGTGGTAGAATTTTTATTTGCACGTATTGTGGCCGCAAAGGCCATTTAGAAAAGTTTTGTTATGCTAAGAACAATGTTAAGAATAAATTTGTTTGGGTTCGCCCTGGATCTAACCCCAAAGGACCCACAAAGATTTGGGTACCAAAAGATCCTCCAAATTTAAATGACACAGGTGGATCTACTTCCTCCAAGACTTAGGGGGAGTCGGTGCCCGGATGGTAGGTGCAACAAGGCTTAAAGATCATATCGTGTTTGCATCGCTATCGTGGAGGCACCTATTTTGGAGATTGCCCTTCAATTGGTAACATCTCCATTTAAAAGTTTTTGATTTTTAGTCATGTATACATATGTATAGAATTGATAGTTTGCTTTTGTACTCTATTGATATATGCTTGTATAGAACTACTTTTCTATCATATTGTATATGTGCCTTGTGTTAACTTCTATATCTTTTGTTTCATGCCTTGTTTCTTGTATGTCCACATGTATAGTTTATAATTTGTGATTATATACTTGTATACATATACACATTATTTTCATAAATAAAAATAAATATTTGCAAAATTTCCTATTTAAACAAACACCTTAAAGATGGCAATTGCGCACCTCAACTCATTCAAGAGGAATCAAGAGGATGAAGTTCAGAACCCGTCACTGAGTATTCGGCTTCAACATCTTTAAAATCTTTGTTTAAATATGAAAATAAAATTAAAAAGGGATTGCATGAATTTTGATGTTGTAATAACTTAATGAAGATTTAAAACCTGTTGGTGTATTCCTATATGTTTAATATGTCATACCTATTTTGACTACAAATTTCTTTAAAATTTTTTTTGGGGCCAGATGCTGTTAACAGATTTCAGGCAAAGCCGGTCGACCGACCTCTAAAGCCCCGGTCGACCGACTCTGCCTGAGAAGAAAATTTTTTATTTCTTTTCTGTTAACGGTCGACCGACCATAGTCCCGGTCGACCGCTGCAGACCAGCAGAGTTCTCGGGATAATTCGGTCGACCGTGCCGGTCGACCGTTCTAAAAATTCAGAACTCTCGGGTTGTTTCGGTCGACCGGACCGGTCGACCGATCGTCGAATTCTGACCTAAAATTGGTATTTATTTGACTTTTCTCTCTCACTCTCTCACTTTTCTCAGCGCGAACCGGAGACCCTTTTTCCCTCAAAAATTTCTATCTCTCTAATCCTTCATCTGATCTCAAATCCCTTATAAACCCACTTCAAATTCCTTCTTCTAGTGCCAGATCTTCAGTTTCAAGTCAATCCAACCGCTAGATTTGAAGAAAATCAGATTTTTCTGTCTAGGGTTTCAGTTCTTCACCTCAAGGTAAAAATTTGATTTTTCTTGTGGTTCTTCACTTCTAGCTTTGTAATCTTCCTTCTATTGTCAATACATTAGGTTACTTAGCTATCTAGATCGTGCCCTAACTTGTTTATACCTAAAAATCCACCTTTTACTCATCATGCCGAAACGAAATCGAACTGAGAAAGGGAAGGCTGTTGCTCAACCTTCATCTCAGGCTCCTAGACCCGTTCGGCTCTTCCTAAATGATCTTGCTGCTGATCGGTACTCCCATCTTTCCATGAGGAACATTAACTCGGGGAGATTTGTTGTTATTCAAGATTTCGAACACTTGAATATTCCCCACATTCTGCAGACCAACAACCTAGTTGAATTCTTGACCATCAAGGAGCAAGTTTACACATCTCTTGTTCCTTATTTTTATGCAAATTTCGAATTTGATGGTAATCGTATCACCTCTAGAGTTTTAGGTAGGGACATCGATCTTCTATCGGTCGGTTTGCTAGGATTCTGCATCTCTCCACTGGTGGAGCGGATGTGTATACCCATGACCTGCATGATTTTGAATTTCCGGAGGGTGAGTCTTCGCTCACCGCATCCACTCTAATCCACGGGAATGACAACCCCGGCTTGGTTAGAAATGAGGTTGTGAGTAGGTACACTCTCCAATCTCAAGTCCTGGCCAAAATTATTTTCTTCAACATTGTCCCCAAACATGGTGAGTATAGCCACGCTAGGGGTTCCGTACCATTGATTATCTATTGCCTTCTTCGAGGCATTAAGATAAACTTTCCTCGAGTCATAGCTTCTCACATGGCTTCAGATCAGATTCGTACTGCGGGTAGGAGCTTGCCCTACGGCATGCTAATTACCCATCTTCTTAGGGCTCTTGATTTTGATCTATCTGCTGAAAGTCCCTCTAATCCCTTGACCAACATCAACGGAGTTGTCCTGAAGATGATGGAAGCCCAGCTGCGTAGACACGCTCCTGTGCAACCACCTATTCCTCCTACTGGTCCTGGCTCATCTTCTGCACCAGGATCTTCTTCCTCTTCAGCCCCTGTGTTTCCTCCTGAGTTTCAGGCTCTTATCTCTTCGGAGGTCCGCTCTCAGATCGAGGCACACCAGGCCTGGGTCGAGCAGCGCGACGCAGCTCTTCGTGCGGAGATGGATGCTCGTTCCATTCAGGATGCTGCTTTTCGGGCGGAGATCCGAAACGACATGTCCTATTTTGCTGACTCCATGAGATTCGTGGACGTTCAGTTTCAGACTCTTTTCACAAAATTTGACATGCTCGTTCCTGACCGTACTCCGATTGCTTGTCGACTCCCATCCACCGGTCCTCCATTCCCTCCCAGAGCTCGTTCTTCTGTTCCACCACCGCGGACCAGAGTAGATGGCATGGATCCAGAGGAGGTTGCTTCTTCCCAGGGGAAGACGATGGTGGTGATAAGAAGATGGCTGAGGGCTCTGCTGACGACGAGGAGGACGACGATGATGATGCTGCTGAGTGACCTCCCCTTGTTTGATGATGTCAAAAAGGGGGAGAGTTATTTGGGGAGAGTTATCTTGAGAGAGATATTTTGTGATGTAGTACTTTATTTGTGTTTGGACATGTAGTATTTGTGTTTGGACATGTAGTATTTACTTTTATTTGCTTTGGACATGTATTTTAGTATGTGTTGTGGACATGGATATGGTTATTTACTTTATGCGTATCTTTTGTTTTTATGTATCTCTTATCTATGTCATGTATGAACTCATTTCCTTCATCTATTCTATGACATGAGTATTTGGTATCATTTGTTGGCATGGAAATATGGTGTTTATCATTTACATATGTTTTCCTATATATGCATGTGTTGAGGGGGAGCTTCATTTGAAGTCTCAACCCAAAATATTTTGTGATAACTACATATGTTTTGCCATCATCAAAAAGGGGAAGATTGTTGGCCCAAAGGCCATTATCCCAGTTATTTTGATGATAACAAAACATATTTAGTTATGTATTTAATAATTTTGTTTAAAAGGATTTCAGGTTCAAGAACAGGTTTTGACGACTCCACTTAAAGACTCACACGTTTGGAGTTCGCCCAAAATTTGCATTCCCAAGCTAAAGCACAATAGGAAGCTTCGGGAATAAGATATTGAAGAAAAGAACGAGTCAAGACTACGAAGAAAAAGAACTAGCATAGACTATGAAGAAAACAAGATTTGTATTTTTATTTTTATTTAGATATTTTGTCAAAGCTAGATATTAGAAGTAGAGCTATGGGATTATCACACACACACACCTTTTAGTTAGGTTCATGGCTTCAAAAAGATTTTCAATCTCCATTTCTAACTTAGATTTAAAGTGAACATGTTTGGAAATAAGCTTTTTAGAAAGACAATAGTTTTGGAAAAACATTTTTATGGAAAGGATTTTTATCAAACTATTTTAACATGATAGAAGTATGACATATGCTCATACTCTATGTTTTTACAAGTTCCAAAAATTTAACCCAAGACCTAAAACCAAAAACCCAATTTCTGGTTCTGGAAGTTCTGATTTTTCAGAACTTACAGTAACCGGTCGACCGGCCCGGTCGACCGATGTGCACAAACTGTGCATGTGTATATCAGTCGACCGCCCCGGTCGACCGAGGCACATTTGTGTTCACAGGATTTTTCGGTCGACCGACCCGGTCGACCGCAGAGCCCCAACGGTCGGATTTTTGACCGTTGGCGGTCGACCGACCCGGTCGACCGACTACTGTCAGATTTTCTGACAGTTCCAACAGCTATTTTTTCTGGCTGATTCTCTTTGGGATTTGATACCAACGATTTTGTGAGGCTGTTTTTGACCCCTATAAATAGAGGGTCACCTCATATTGATAAGACAACTATTGCAAAATAATTCCAAAAATTTTCACAAGAGCTTTACAAAGAATTTCAATTCCTTTCTTTTACAAAAGATTTTTCAAAGCCTAAATTCCCAACACCCAACTTGTAGCCTATTCCTCTACCTTCTCTCTAGTTTTTGCACACCACAATCCCAAGCTCTACATCTATATCATTGGCTCTAGGATTGTGCAAGTGAGCTATTTTGATCAAGTGTGATCACCTTTCTTATTGAGTGAAGTTGTAGAGGCATCGGCCTCAAGGGAGCTAGTGAGCTTCGGGTGGTGTTGCGGCATCACAAGTGTAGGGACAAGTGTGTCCTTGTATTGGCAATCCGGTGGGATCAACGATAGTAGTGCAAATCCTTCAAGTGTGAAGGCGGGGACGTAAAGCGTGGCTCGAACCTCGGAAACACATCCTTGCGTTTGCGTTTGCTCGAATTTTCTCTCAACTCTACTCCTTTTAATTCTTGCACCTTTATTGTTCTATTTATTGCAAGTCTATATTTGTGCTATTTGTGTGTTAAATTTTAAATTCCGCATTATTGCCATAATTCATATAGCCATCACCTATTCACCCCCCCTCTAGGTGATTTCAGTCCTATGGTGCAGGCAATTGTGAGACAACCCGGATCCTTGTACTTGACGGTATCAGACCCGACAGTAGCTCACCAATGTTAGTGGCTAAAAAGACTTTCTTGGTACATTAGTCTTTCTCTTCTTGGTACACATGTCCTTAAGAAATTTTGCATAAGATGGGACTTATTGAATGGCATCAACAAGTGGCACATTTATCTTTACTTGATTGAAGATCTCAATTATCTTATTCATGTGTGAATTTTGCTTATTGTTTTTCAGCCTATTAGGAAATGATACTATAGTCTGGTACACCTGACTGGTTGACTTATCTGTTTCAGATTTGTCAGATTTGGATAGACTAGGACTAGATGATGTGGATACTTGAGTGTGGTTGTCCTGAATGAGTTTAGATAATGTTGACACTTGACTATCAACTTTCTTTCCCGACCTCAATGTATGAACAACATTACATTGATTCAATGATTGATCCTCAGCCAAATGAGTTTGTTGAGAATTCCTAGGATTGATTATTGCCTGATTAGGCAAGGTACCCTTTTGTCTCTCATTTTGTGGATGGCTAATTGAATCATTTGAACCTTTAGCCTCTGTATAGTTTGCATGAGGGAATCTTCGTTCTTCATGTTCCTTTCCATGTTTCTCTCAAAGTCAGTCATTCTCCTTTCAAGTTGAGGATTTTAGAAGGAGGATTGTGGAGCTTGGTTGGGAAAGTTTTGTTGATAGTTTGAGAAATTGGGTTGATGATTGGGAGAATTATGATGGTAATTGGAAAAATTGGGTTGAGATGGAGGAATTATTGGAATGATGGAAGTGGCTTGCGCTGTTTGACCGTGAGTGGTCATTATTGTTTTAGCTTCATGAGAAATTTGGTGTTTCTCTAGCCAGGATTGTACGTTGATGCGTAAGGATCATTGTTCGGCCTTGAAAAGGCCGCATTCATCGGTTCTGAGAAGTGTTGTTGAGGACACTCCTCAAACACATGATTCAAGGCTTGACCGTAAGTACAAGCCGGAGTTAGAAATTGGTTTGGGCTGACCCGATTGACTGGACTTGGTTCCTTAGTTTCTAAAACTTCCAGTTTTCTCGCTAGGTTGCAATTTTAGCCTCGTTAGCTATGGATGATTCAATTAAATGGAGACCTCCTTTTGAAGAGATAGAGTTTGAATTCCTAGAGTTCTCACTAGTTGGTTCCCATTGGGTGGTCTTTTCAGCAAGATCCTCATATAAATCTCATCCTTTATTCTCATCCTTCTTTAAGAATCCCCCTTGGCACATGGTTTCTAAGAGGGTCTTGGTAGAGCAGTCTAAACCGTCATAAAGAATTTGGCATTGTCTCCATTCTCTATTCTATGATGAGAACATTGGACAATGAGGGCTTTGAAGTGTTCAAAATACCTCTAAAATAGTTCACTAGGTTCTTACTTGAACTGCATGATGTTTTTCCTAACGAGAGCGGTCTTATGAATTGGATAGAATTTCTTCAAGAAGACCTTGATGAAACCATCCTAAGATGTGATAGAGCCGGCCGCAAAGCTGTAAAGTTATTTCTTGGCTAAGTCCTTAAGAGCGAAAGAGACAAATTTCAACCTAATAGCATCATCTATAAGGTGTGAGGTTTTCATCATTAGATATACTTCCTCAAATTCTCTTATATAGAAATAAGCATCTTCGGACTCCAAGCCATGAAACTTGGGGAGTGTGTTGATGAACTGAGGGTTGATCTCAAAATTGTATTCACCAACCGATTGAAGTTGGATGCGAGATGGAAGTGAGGTTCTAATGGGATAAAACCTATCCTGCAAAGATGTCGGTTGAGCCATAACCGGATCTGTTCTTGGTTCAAACTTGGGTGGTGATGTGTTTCTAGTTAAGCTAGATGAATTAGGGTCTCTTGACCACACTTGCATGCACAAACACAATCACAAACAAGTTCACCAATAGTCAACAAGAGGAAACAACCAAGCCTCGTCTAAGGTAACCTTGACCTACACAATTCCTAACTGGTTGATTGTCCACAGGAGGTATAATGCAGACTTTGACCACAAGCTAATCAGCCAGGTCAGGGCAAGATTGGTGGGAGGTACCCGCGCAAAAGCGACGAACCTAATTAAGCAAACCACCAGCCTTCGGGTTTCGCCCCTCAATCCCTTTCTTTAGACACTGATTTGACAAGAGTCAAATTCTAACACCTTTTCCCTTAGGATAATCTTGTAATGAGTTCGAGATGTCCCTAAGACAACATCTATCAGATTTTAAATTAGGCTTAGGTTGTGCGTGCTTGGAGATGATTTGTGGGCTAAGAAAGGGTAATGATTTCCCCACCTTATCTTGATTTGAGTTTTGCCCTTAAAATTGATTGTACAAAGTGTGCAAGATATAGAAAAGTAACATTCACAAGAAAATATCACCCAAGAATGTTTCCTAAATTATATGCTATGCGAACGTACCTTGTCTCCAGCTATCTTCAACAGTAATTGTAAAAGAAACGTAATTAGACAAATGCCTAGAATGCAAATCTAAACGTTTTTTAAACAATTAGCAATCAATCAGATTACTGCTGGATTAAAAACAGGGAGTGTAAATATCAGATATAACATAAATAATACATAAAAATTATATTTTTGCAAAACGATATGTCCTACAAAAAAGAGTTTTTAGTAGTCCAAAATTTCAAGTTTTTGCGCTACAATTTCTTGAAATTCTGTTTCCCATTTTCGAGAGTAGAGGCACAGAATAATAAGTCTTCTCCTGCAAATCTTGAATGCTAAATCTGATTCCTTAATGCCCCTAAAATAAGACACCAAACTTGTTAGAAAATAATTATACCGTTCCCTCCCCAGCAACGACACCAAAAATGGATTGAAAATGAAAGCAATGAGAATTACCTCCTATTTTGGGCTAACGGGCATGTCCACGAGGAGGAATGCGAATGAAAGCTTTTCGTTGTTTTTATTTAGAAAACAAAGAATGGTGTTGATTTTTTTCTTATATTGAAAAAAGGGAATAGAGAGAAGAGAAGTGATTTAAAGAAAAATTTAAAACTTGGAAAAGGCTTTGGAGAAGATGATCTTTTAGAAAATAATTTGAGAGTGATTTGGCTGTGATTTAAATTATGAAAAAGATCCGGGCTCACTAATCTTCTACTCAACTACTTATTTATCTCAAGAATACTTTAGTACATCACTTTTATCATAAGCAAAAACTTTAGTTTCTTTTAATGTTCAAGTAAAACAAATAAGATGGTTTTGATCTAAATCTTAAGGTCTTTCTTAACACAACATTAAAAAGAATGTTAAACCATCAAGCGCGAAGAAGCAAGTATGAAATAAAAATGATTTAAAAATATTTGTGCTTTGAATGTCCAAGTTTAAAAAAGAAACATCTTCATGTGCTTTCAAGAACAAAGTTCAACTCAAGCATTATTATGATTCAAGAAAATTGCTTTCATAAAAATCGATCAAGAGAAAGGAGGCAGAAGAGATTGATTAATGAGCCCAGAAGATAGTTTAGTTACTCTTGATAAAAAGAAAACAAATAAGAGAATGAAAATCAAACATAGACATATCGAATTGAGTTGAGTTGAATAAGCAAGTTGAATCTCCTTTGATTGTCACTTCAAGGATGAATACACACTCAATTATACTCTTCTTTCTTTACTGGTCTAAACTATAAGTAAATATGAGATACAGCTTCTTAAAACTATCTAACAATACTCTTAAAATCCTAAAATGAAAAAGAATTCTAATCCTAATCTTCGCTTCCTTTTTCAGTGCAGAATCTGCCTTTTATAGGCAAAAACCCAGAGGGGAGAGGAGTGAAGAGATAAGGGAAGCAAACGCTCCCCTTATCTCCACCAAACGGCCGCGGATCCACGGCCAGGATGTGGCCAAATGGCCACATCCAGGTGGGGATTTGCGGGGCGTATCATTTTGCTCCCTTTTGTCTGGCTAGATTTGTTGTTTGTCTCTGATTTTGATCTGATCTTCGGTGATTATCAAGCTAACTGATTTGGATTCTTATAAATCCAAATTAAACCAGTTTTCAACCTCCCTGATATGTCATGATCTGTCCTGATTTTCTGATTTTTAATTAATTCTGAATTAATCAGAATTTGATGGACTTTTGGGCTCATTTCTCTTCCCTTTCTTTTAGCAATGGGTCTGCATTTTATAAAGAAAAATAAGACTTATTAATAGGATTTATAGATAATAAACATGATAATGTGACAATATATATGCAATATATGTGACCGATCACTTACACATTTGGGATTCAAAACAAAAAGTCTTGTGTTTTAGAAAAAGTATATATAAAATAAATAAACCTAATTATTAATTAGCTAGGTACTTTGGCCTAAGAAAGTTTTGGTATTTACGCGAAAGATAATTAGGTAAGTTTGAAAAAAAAGAAAAATATATAATATATGTATTAGAATATCTAATAATCAATTAGTTAGGTTTAGAGCCTTAAGAAGCCGTGGTACCTACACACAAAAAAAAATAGATGAGTTATACATATTAAAAAAAAGAAATGCTTAAAGGGCAACTTCGAACTTCTTACCAAAAAAAAGAAATAATAAAGTATAAGGCATGAGAGTTGAAGTTGAAGAGTCCCAAGTAAAAAAATTCACGTTCACAAACATGCATATGACTTAGGGTAAAAATAATAGGCTCGATGAGAAATTCAGTTTGAATATTAACCTAAATTGATAAATAAATATTTGAGTAAAGATAAAGTATAAGAATGATCAATTTGGTAATCCTAAAAGCTTATAAATTAATTAATTTTGCCAAAGATATGTCAATATTTTTCCTCTCTTAAAATGGAATTTTGAAAAAACTAACATTTTATTTTTCTTTCTTTATAGATTTTGTGGATGTATCCACTAAAAACCCTCACGAGACAACACTCATCTTATAGGGATAACCTAGAGGTTTAACGGCTTATTGCACCTGCTAAGTGCAATCGTGATTCCTATGAAAGTGATTAGGATAGTTAGATTAGTTTTTTATTTTACTCGAGGACGAGCAAAAAGATAGGTATGGGAGTGTGATTAGTCATAATAATGCATATTATTATTCACATTTTCATGCTTAATTTTTATAAAACATTACTTTTTAATTTATTTATTGTTTAGTAATGTGCATGCCTCCATAATCTAAGAGAAAGCTCAAAGAAACCCAAAACCCCACAATTATTATGAAAATAAAGATTAATTGGGAAGATAAAGGAAGCTTCTATTTTATTCTTTTTGAATTTGGGTTTTAAATTAATTTAATTTAAAATCTAGATAAAGAGAAGAGTAGAACAAGATAAATCCTCATCCCAATTGAAGACAGATAAGAATTCCAATTCAAATTCCGGTTGCTTGCACTACAAGTCCTAGAAGATGAAGACGATAAAACAAAATCTATTTGAAAAGAGAAAGAGAATCCAAACTAAATTCGGATTTGAATATAACTTGCATCTCAATTTACTTAGAGATAGACGATATTTCAAAATTCAGGAATCAAATGAAAATTTTGAGCATAGATCTCCACAAAATGGACGAGATGAAGCCACGCGCCAAACCGCGTGACCAGACTCCACAAAGGAGCCGCAGCCTCCCCTTTTTGCCGCAAAACGAAGTCATCTTGGGGCCACGTACGTCGAGTTTTGTTGGAAGTATTGTATTAGGACTCTAGTTCTCAAATTGAGCAACAGAGAAGAACCATCTCAGAGATTGAGTATAGGATTATTTGTTTAGCCATTTTATTTTCTGAATTTTTTTGTATTATTTTGCTTTATAATTGTAGAAGAAGATTTTTAAAGAAGAAGAAGAACTTGTGATTGGCTGGTGACATCTATTTCTAAAGGTTCATTATTCTTTTCATCTCTCTTGTTCTTTAATTTAGTTTTTATTGCTTTATTTTCTTTTATTTTCTTCCTTCTTTTCTTGTTGATGCAACTTTCTTTCTTCATAATAAATCTTATTAAAATAAAAAAATGAATAACTAAATTAACTTGTAGTTTGCTAATCTCTCGATCAACTAAATTTAGTCTAAAAGATGAATTGATTGAAATCCATGCTTATTAGAAATTCTAAGATTAAAATTGATAATTCTTAAAGATGAATAATTAACTAAGTTGAATTAAGTAAGGGTTGCACTTTTTAATAATTATTCTTAGTTCATATTTAGAAGTTTTGATTGCATCGTGTTAGCTTTAAAAGACTTTTCTTATGCTATGCTTAGAAACTAGGATGAATTAAAGTTTAATTTCAATTAGTGTACTCTAATTAGGATTTGCAATATTTTTACTCATCTTACTTGATTTTCAATCAAAACCTAGGGTAGATTTTTATAGCTCAATATGATGTTCTACCCTCTTAAACTAACACTTAGCTGTGGTAGATGATTAGTAGACTATAATCTCCTTTGCTTAATTAAATTCTTTTTCTTAAAATCTATATTCTTTTTTTTCAAGCTATTTGTTAGAGAATTCATTCTGAAAAGCTTCCATCGCATCCTTCCCTGTGGATTTACTCGTCTAGCACTTGCTACGCGGATAAATTGAGAAGAGAATAAGAACTTTCTAACTTTAATTTTTTCTTTATTTCAATTCAATTTCACTTCTTCAATTATGTGTGTATAATGAGCTCGAGCAATCCAGAACTAATCTATCATTTACATTTTATCTAAAACACAAAATCTTAAACTTACAAACATGACTCAAATCTTGAAAATCTTCTTCTCCATCTTTAATTGGTCCAAACTTGATCCATGAGCTAGACTCCTTTTTGAGTACTTGATGCGATCTTGAAACGCGGGCTTTTGAATCAACATGTGTTAGTTTTAAAACTTGACTTCGAATCTTTCGTTGAAGCTAAACATTGACTAAGATTTTGATCAAATATCTGAAATTTATTAAACACAAGATCATAGTACTATAACTACGTGAGTTAATCACATCAAAACTAGAGTGATGAGCCTTTAGGCCAACAATCTCCCCCTTTTTGATGATAAAAACTCGTGGAGTTATATAAGCATGGATTAAAGATAAGCTTCATAGAAGCTCCCCCTTAACTCATGCATAGCAATAAACAAATAGATATTCAATAAAAGCTCATAAACAAAACAAACATATATGCATAAACAACAAATATTAAAGCATGCATATATAAACTCTCTAAATTTTTCTCCCTCTTTTTTGAAATCACCATGAAGGGGGGGGGGGGTGAATAGGTGATAAGGCTAATCTAATGAACTAAATGTAGAAATTAAAACTAAATTGCAACAACACTTAGTGCAACCAACGAGTGTAGTCGAATTCCCCGTGAAGGGCTCTGGACTAACTCCTCTTGATTCCTCTGAATAAGAGTTGAGGCGCTATATGATGCTCTCGTGGTTAAGCACAAGTGAGGCACACAAGCAGACACAACCAAGCATATAAGAATAAGCAATATGAATCAATGCAAGGCACAACACAAGCATATAAGATATGACAATATGAATGTTGCTATGCACAAATAAATAGAGAGAGAGAGAGAGAGAGTCAATTTATCAAACGCAAACAAGAAGATGTGTTTTGAGGTTCGAGCACCGAGCTCTACGTCCCCGCCTTCACCGAGAAGGATTTCCAATCCACTAGGAGTACCGAACTCCTCTCTCAACCAATACAACCTCCACCGAGGCAATACAAATGGTCTACCGAAGACCGGAGTACCGAACTCCACCAATCCAACTCCGCCTCACACAAGAGGGAGTAACCACAATCCACCTCTACCGAAAAGGGATACAAATCCAATACCAACTCCACCTCACCAAGAGGGAGTAAACCACAACCTCAACCTCTACCAAAGAGGGAGCAACACAAAGAAAGGTTTACAATAAGGTGGTATATCTCAACCACAAACCAATTTCTTTTCCCACAAATAAATGATCCTATAGAATAGGATAGAGGATATAGCTCAAGTGGAAAACAAGTGTTTTGATCAAAGAAAATCTCTTGGGAAAACACCAAATAGATATAGATTTTTAGTTCAAGAAACTAATTCCCAAAAACCTATTTTCTTTGAAATAAAACAAAACACTTCAAAACAAATAAGATGAAATCTTTTAGGCTCTTAAACACTTTTGAAAACTTGCTTTGAAAAACCAGAGGATAGGGAAATTTTTTCTTCTCAAAAACCTTAGCCAAAATCCCAAGCAAATGGGGTTTATATAGCCCAAATCCAAAAACTAGTCGTTGGCTGAATTTTCAGCCTTTGGCGGCTGGCGGTCGATCGCCAACGGTCAAAAATATGACCGTTAGAAGCCACCGGTCGACCGTAAAAATCCAGAGAGCAAAGCTCTCTGGCCGGTCGACCGCCCAAGTGCCTGGCCAACGTGCACAGGTGTGTGCACGTCGGTCGACCGACTCTGGGTCCGGTCGACCGGCCCGGTCGACCGCCAAAGCCTGGCAGAAGGCAATCTGGGTCAGAAAACTGGGTTTAAAAATATTCTAAAATTCCCATAAATTACTTTAAAATTCACAAAAATAGTTTTATCATTTTACATTGATATACAAATATGTGATAAAAATTTCAACATAAATATCAAACATTTTGAACCATTTTTGTGTTATGAAAAAATTACCGAAAACCAAAACTGTATTTGTCCAAACTTTGATTTTTCAAATAAACTTTGTCCAAAACATATCCAAATACAAAAACATGATACTTAATCATTTTAAAACATGTTGCATATGGACATAGGTCCAATATACATGAAACATATACATATCATTGTTTTTTACTTTTATTTCCAAAATATGTTTTGTTAAAAACACAAAACACCAACCTCATGAATAGGCATCTCAACATAAGTTTGTCTAGGAAATTAAGCTTACATGTATATAGAATATATCTAATATACACTTAAACAAAGTAAACTTGTATTGATACTATCTATTCATAAAAACCAATATCGGTTAAACCAAAAACCGAAAAACCAATATCCAAAAATATGAAACTTGTGTGTATTGTGAACTTGAGCATATCACGCTATCTAATATTCACACATGGATCTAAAATATAAATTAAACTAGGATACCTAAGTCTTCTTGTAGAGCGCCGTCTCCAAGCCAACTCGATCCAAAACTCCGTGATCCACTGAGCTAGATTCCAACGAGTGCTATGTATGGTCTTGTTGCTCGGGCTCTTGAATCACTATATGAAAGGCTTCAAAACTCCTTTGTTGAAGCTAATCACCAACTGGCATCTTGGTTAATGATCTGAAACTAAACATCACAAGATTATTAGTAAACGTAACTACATGAGTTAATCATCATCAAAACTAGAGTGGAAGGCCTCTGGGCCACAGTCTCCCCCTTTTTGATGATGACAAAACTCATATAGTTATATATGCATGGCTTAAAGTTAAGCTTCAAAGAAGCTCCCTCTTAACTCATGCATAGGAAATAAGCAATAAGATATGGCAATGAAGCACATACATAATAAACATGTATGCAAATATAAGGATAAACATGCCAATCAAACATAAAACTCATAAATTCTTTTTCTCCTATTTGCAAAACAAAACATATATGCATAAACATAAATCCTGAAAACATGCATATATACCAAATACTTCTCCCCCTTTTTGTCAATCATCAACAAAGGGTTAAAGTAAAAAAACAAAACAATGTTCTCCCCCTTTTTGTCCGAAACAAAGAATCAATAAAGGGGTGACATCAAACACAACAATAATAAGAATATATGCGATATACATTCATGAAGAGGAAGATGCTAAGTTAACTTCCCTACATATATGCATTACATGAAGAAAGGATGACAAGCCCTAATTCACATAACACCAAATATGTAATGTATAAGAAGAGATGTGAAGCTCCCCCTACACACGTGTATCACATAAAGAAGAGTTGTCAAGCTCCTCAATATAGGATACACTCAACATGAATCTATATGTAGAAGAGATGTTAAGCTCCCCTTGCATATTGGCAATATAATCAAAACATTTTTTTTTAAAATTTGTTTTTATTGGTTTTGTTTTTACTTTTAATTCTTATTAAAACAACATTTTAAATTTTCTCAATAAAACAAATCAAATTATTTTTAAAGATACCAATTGAAAGTAAATAAGGCATTGATACCAACTGTGAGAAAAAATAAAATTTTGATACCAATTGAAAGAAATAAATCAATAGATACCAAAATAAAAACATAAAGTGTGGGAGTAGAAATCAACGATAAATAAAATACCAATTTAAAGATAAAAATACGAATTTTCTCCCCCTTTATGAAATACCAAATAAAATGATGCATAAACTTGTTTAAGATACCAATTGAAAACTCATTAATAGAAACATGATAGTCATTAAACATTCAAGCTTTGCATAATAAAAAATTTGTGATATTTTTGAGCACAAATAAAATATATATATGTATGAAAATTAGATACCAATTGAAATTGATACCATTTGAAGTGAAAGCATACATACACAAAAACAATATATGAGTATACAAAAATGTCAATATTGATACCAATTGAAAAGATCCAATGATACCAATTGAAATAACAATAATATCAAGTGTATACCTCATATCATCTACCACCCATTTCATGCTCAAGTTTAAAATGATTTTCACTATAAAGCATACATGTGCATGGTCTCCCAACCAACCGCCCTTGAAGGTAGGGGTTTTCAAAAATAGTTTTGAAAAATATAGCATGTTTTAAAACTCTACCATAACGAAGAATACCGCAACTAGTTAAATGGAAGAACTTGAAAACTAGTACGAAATCCTTCAAGTAAGGAATAAAATAAAATTATATTTCATGAAACACATGTAAACACATGGTCACTAAATACTCAAAGTCCATAAAGCCCATATCATGCTCATGAAAACAAAGTCATGAGAAAACAATAAGTAGGTGAGTGTACAAGGTATATGTGAAAACATATAATCATGAAAATAGACATTCAAGCTCTAAATTCCTCAATACATGAAAATCGTCAAAACTCGATTTCTTCAAGGCATATGTATGTCAAGTACAAACTAAGGTATACATACATATCCTAAACATAACGAGTCCACAAATGTATATGCATGAAGGCACGTGGCTCAAAGGATGTATATGCATAATCAATAGTTTGGACAAGATGGACATATACATGAAGCTAAACATGGAAAACATGAAAATCGTCAAAACTAAATTTTCATTAAAAAAATATATACTTCAAGACATATGTATGTTTTGACAAAACAAGAAGTATACATACATATCCCTAAACACAATTGAGTTCATAATAAAGATTTGTATGAAAAGCAAATGACTCAAGTGGTATACATGTATATCTTAAAGTTTGGCAAAGTAAACATATACATGAAGTGAAACCACATGATCATAAAACATGTCCAAAATGGGGAATACAAGTTTAAAATGTATGAATCATCAAAACTAGACTATACTAGCACATCTAATGGGTACAAATGAGCGTTTAAGCACAAACATATAATGATCTATTTGTGTCCCATTATATATACATGTTTATATCCTAGTTTTAATGAAAACTAACATTTAAACATATATTCAAAACATGAAGCATAAAACGAGACATAAATCAACATAAAATGATCATTATGTATATGCATATGCATTAGATCTAGGATATACATATTAGTTAAAAACAAAGTAAGAACACATAGATATAGGTCCATATTAAACATGGGTGTCTCAAAATAACTAATCATGTATATCACTAATCTAATGAACATGGCATAGGCATAATGAACAATAAACAAGACATGCTATAAATCGATGAACATGAAAAGCATGCAAATATAAACGGGAGTTAGAGATTGATACCAAAACCGATGAAGGCACCTCTCTAGTTCTCCAAACCAAGGTGGCTTCCCACCAAAACATCCCTTGAAAGTGATGCATCCAAATAGTAATCTTTAAGCTCGGAACGCATCCACCTCAAGGCACCATAACTCTCACGTCATGCGAGAGCCCACACCTACACAAATACAATAGGGGTGGTCTTTGGTACCCACACTCTTTTGGGTCCATGGGGGTTAGTACTTTTTCTAACCCAAACAAATTTAGTTGCTAAATTAGAATCATGTATACGATCATAGCAAAATTTAGCAAGGTGGCCCTTACGTCCACAATGTGTACAAGTGTACACATGAGCATACATAGTGTGATGGGTGTGTACGTGAGGGGCATGTGTATGCCGTGCAGGGTGTACATGCATAGATGGAACTTGTTTCTTTCGAAACAAAGATTCCAAACGTGTATGACTCAAAACACAATGGCTCAAAGTGGAGCCCAAACAATCAATATTCTTCTTTAGCATGGATATATTATTTTCAATTAAAGAAGAGGTGTGGCATGCAATAGGTGATGTATGTGATACTACACCAGCATGGCAAACACGTGAATATATTATTTTTCAAAGATTCATTTTTCTTTAAACAAACTTCTAAATCCTTGAAAATAGAAGCAATTTCATTTTTAAAGAATCATTTTCTTTTAAAACAAAATCAGGTTTTGAAGATATAACTTTATTTTTCTTAAAAAATATCATTACAATCATTTCTATTTTTCAAAACTCATTTTCCTTTAGGGCAAGGTCTAGTTGAGATTTGAGTGAGTCACGTTCACTTGTAATCTCTTTCTTCTCTTGCAAAATCAAATCAAGTTTAGAAGACAAATTTTCATTTCTTTATTTAAAGCAAGAGTCTTCTTTTTCAAAAGGTTATATTTTCTATCAATTTTTCACAAACAATAGAAAGTTCTTCATTTAAAGTATTAGGATCAATATGCTCATTAGAAGAACTAGCATCATCACATCTAATTGAGATTCTGAAAATACCTAAAGGGAGTCATTCCCTTGGACCATGAAGCATTGTGACTCGGATTCTCCACTAGATTCATCCTCCATGATGTTGGGCATTTGAAGCTCGGAGGAAGTCAACTTGTTCCACACTGCAAAGGCGGAATCATAGTTAGAAACAAGCATAAGATAATCTTTGTTAAGTGTGCTTTTAATAGCCTCAAGGGCTTGTGTATTGGCCCCTATATGATTGCGGTTCCAAGATAGTATTTCTTGGTAGCGGCAAGGAAAACATGCAAGCCTAGGGTTTTCAAATACAAGGACATCCTAAATTTTCATATGTCAATGTTGGAAACATCAAACATGGGAGGTAACAAGCAATCCATGAGTGTGTGCAAACAAATATACGTGCAAATACAAATGATAGATTAGCAAACCAAGATCTCACTCCTAGGTGGTTAAACCAAATATCAGGAGCGTAGGCTCTGATACCAATTGAAATCACGTAGAGGGGGGGGGGGGGTGAATAGGTGATAAGGCTAATCTAATGAACTAAATGCGAAATTAAAACTAAATTGCAACAACACTTAGTGCAACCAACGAATGTAGCCGAATTCCCCGTAAAGGGCTTTGTACTAACTCCTCTTGATTCCTCTGAATAAGAGTTGAGGCGCTATATGATGCTCTCGTGGTTAAGCACAAGTGAGGCACACAAGCAAACACAACCAAGCATATAGGAATAAGAAATATGAATCAATGCAAGGCACAACACAAGCATATAAGATATGACAATATGAATGATGCTATGCACAAATAAAGAGAGAGAGAGAGAGAGTCAATTGATCAAACGCAAACAAGAAGATGTGTTTCGAGGTTCGAGCACCGATCTCTACGTCCCCGCCTTCACCGAGAAGGATTTCCAATCCACTAGGAGTACCGAACTCCTCTCTCAACCAATACAACCTCCATCGAGGCAATACAAATGGTCTACCGAAGACCGGAGTACCGAACTCCACCAATCCAACTCCGCCTCACACAAGAGGGAGTAACCATAATCCACCTCTACTGAAGAGGGATACAAATCTAACACCAACTCCACCTCATCAAGAGGGAGTAAACCACAACCTCAACCTCTACCAAAGAGGGAGCAACCACAAAGAAAGGTTTACAACAATGTGGTATATCTCAACCACAAACCAATTTCTTTTCCCACAAATAAATGATCCTATAGAATAGGATAGAGGTTATAGCTCAAGTGGAAAATAAGTATTTTGATCAAAGAAAATCTCTTGGAAAACACCAAATAGATATAGATTTTTAGTTCAAGAAACTAATTCCCAAAACCTATTTCTTTGAAATAAAACAAAACACTTCAAAACAAATAAGATGAAATCGTTTAGGCTCTTAAACACTTTTGAAAACTTGCTTTGAAAAACCAGAGGATAGGGAAATTTTTTCTTCTCAAAAACCTTAGCCAAAATCCCAAGCAAATGGGGTTTATATAGCCCAAATCCAAAAACTAGCCTTTGGCGGCTGGCGGTCGACCGCCCGGTCGACCGCCAACGGTCAAAAATATGACCGTTGGAAGCCAGCGATCGACCGGCCGGTCGACCGTAAAAATCCAGAGAGCAAAGCTCTCTGGCCGGTCGACCGCACGGTCGACCGCCCAAGTGCCTAGCCAACGTGCACAGGTGTGTGCACGTCAGTCGACCGGCCGCGGTCGACCGCCAGAGCCTGGCAGAAGGGCAATTTGGGTCAGAAAACTGGGTTTAAAAATATTCTAAAAATTCCCATAAATTACTTAAAAATTCACAAAAATAGTTTTATCATTTTATATTGATATACAAATATGTGATAAAAATTTCAACACAATATCAAACATTTTAAACCATTTTTGTGTTATGAAAAAATTACCGAAAACCAAAAATTGTATTTTTCCAAACTTTGATTTTTCAAATAAACTTTGTCCAAAACATATCCAAATACAAAAACATGATACTTAATCATTTTAAAACATGTTTCATATGGACATAGGTCCAATATACATGAAACATATACATATCATTATTTTTGACTTTTATTTCCAAAATATGTTTTGTTAAAAACACAAAACACCAAACCTCATGAATAGGCATCTCAACATAAGTTTGTCTAGGAAATTAAGCTTACATGTATATAGAATATATCTAATATACACTTAAACAAAGTAAACTTGTATTGATACTATCTATTCATGAAAACCAATATCGGTTAAACCAAAAACCGAAAAACCAATATCCAAAAATATGAAACGTGTGTGTATTGTTAACTTGAGCATATCACACTATCTAATTTTTACACATGGATCTAAAACGCAAACTAAACTAGGATACCTAAGTCTTCTTGCAGAGTGCCGTCTCCAAGCCGACTCGATCAAAACTCCGTGATCCACCGAGCTAGACTCCAACGAGTGCTATGTATGATCTTGTTGCTCAGGCTCTTGAATCACCATGTGAAAGGCTTCAAAACTCCTTTGTTGAAGCTAATCACCAACTGACATCTTGGTTAATGATCTAAAACTAAACATCATAAGATTATTAGTAAACATAACTACATGAGTTAATCATCATCAAAACTAGAGTGGAAGGCCTCTAGGCCAACATTTTTGTCAATTCGTCAACAAAGGGATGAAGATAAACAAACAATATAAATGTATATGCGATATACATTCATGAAGAGGAGAGACATTAAGTTAACTCTCCCTACATACATGCATTATATGGAGAAGAGATGACTAGACCCTAACCCACATAAGTATAATGTGCAATGTATAGACGGAGATGTTAAGCTCTCCCTATACACGTATATCACATAAAGAAGAGAGATCAAGCTCCTTAACATCTATAATACACTCAACATGAATCTATATGTAGGGGAGATGTTAAGCTCCCCTTGCATATAAACAACACATATCAACAAATTTTTTTCTTAAAAATCGACACCACTCAAAATAAAATTTTGAAATTTCTTCATGTCAACAAATAAATTTCGATATTAATTGAAAACAAATAGTAGTTGACAAAAAATGTTGGTACCACTTGTAGATAAACAAAATTTTAAGATACCATAGAAGATTTTTATATCAATTGAAGGTGAAGCATAAAGTACATTGATACCAAAAAAAATAAATACCAATTGAAATTATTGCAAAAGCTTGTAAAGAGACCATTAACATTTAAAATTAAGTCAAGTTTAGCATAAACATTTTGTACTTTAAAAATGTGTAAGGACATTGTAAAATAAGCATAATAAAATTATATATATGTATGTATGTAAATATCACTTGAAATTTGAAGCATCCATATATAAGAAAATTAATATGAGTATACAAAATGAATAGATCATGAAAATTATGTATAACTCATAAATTCCACCCTTTCATACACATAATAAAAGATAGTTCAAGAAGGTACACAAGGTATGATCGCCCAACCAACCGCCCTTAAGGGTAGAAATTTTCAAAATAAAATTTTAAAATAATTTATAGATTGAAAAAACACTGCCAAATGAAGAATAAATAAATAGTTTAAGATAGTTTTTGAAAAACTAGTTAAAGATCTTTCAAATATGAAACCAAATCATATATGCCTCATGAAACATGTTTATTACACAAAAATAGATATTCGAAATCTATAAAACTCATAAGTATTCAAAAAGATATGAGTGCACAAAAATCATATAAATGACATATTCAGGAAAATAGACAATAAAGCTCAAAATAAACTTAATATGAAATATTTTTCCTAAAAACATGATATATCATATAAACATGCAAGAATCATCAAAATTATGATATACAATGTACAATTAAACAAATAATTGAGTATATAACAAGAATAAAGCGTATACAGTATGTGTATCTCAAAAGTGTACATGTATAAAACAAACTTTAATAAAATATGTATATGAACATGATATAGGCATTTAAATCAATATATGCTTTAACTAAAGCATACAAAAACATAAATCAATTCAAAAGAAATAGGCATATAAATCCATTGAAAAGTTTTTCAAAATATGTGCATTGTTAACAGCCAATTAACTCAACATTAAGCACAAAACAATATATGATTGAGTCTACGTCACTATACTAGTATATAAGCATTAAAGCATTTTACAGAGGAGAAAGAACGGGTACCAAAACTGATGTAGCCAATTCATTTCTTCAAAACAAGAGGTGGTCCTCCTACCATGCTTTCTTGATAGCGATGCTTCAAATGGGTATATTCTTTAAGCTCCAATACATCCACAACTAAGGCACCAATCCTCACATTTTGTGAGAGCCCACACCTACATCAAAGACAAGTGGTGGGGATTTTAGTACCCACATCCTTTTGGTCTATGAGGGTTAGTGGCAATAGGAATCCAAACATTTTTATTTGCAAACTTTAAAGAATTTATTCTGTCAAAATAAAATTTTACAAGATGGCTTTGCGGCCACAATGTGTACATGTGTACATTTAGCATACAAATGATTATGATGTGTATAAGCATGGTGTGTATGTGATGTATGCCGTGTAGGACGTGCATACATGTGTGAAACTTGTTTCTTGTGAAACAAAGATTCCAATCTAGAATGGTTAAATGCACATTAACTCAAAGTGGAGCCTAAACAATCAATGCTCTTCTTCAAAATACATATATCATCATTAATTTTAGAAGAAGCAACTTGAGAAACATGAGAATCAACAATCTTTTTCTTTTTAGAAAAATTTTCTTTTTCTTTCAAAACTTTTTTCTTTTTCAAAGAGTTATTTTCCTTTAAAGCAATCTCCTTTTCATTTTCAATCAAAATAACTTGGTTTTTCAAAATTTCATTTTCTTTTAAACAATTTAAATTTATTTTTAAAAGAATCTTTTTCTTTTAAAACCAAATCATTTTCATTTTTCAATTTCTTGTTTTTAATTTTTAACAAATCATATCTTTTAGGAAGTTGTTAGCAAAATAATGTAAGGTCATCATATGGTATTTCAACTACTTCATCTAACTCGGAATCGAAATTTACCTCAAGGGGGTCATCCCCTTGGACCATGTAGCACATGTTGGAAGTAACACTTCCATCATCTGAGTCACTCTCCTTATGATGTGGCGTTTATTCCCCAAAGGAGAGAAGAGTGTTCCAAACTACAAAAGTTGATTCAATGTTAGAAACCCTAGATTGATTATCATCATTTAGGGTTGATTTTAAAGCACGGATAGCTTTTGTATTAGGCTCAATATACTTGCCATTAACAAAATATGAACCCTAAATGGTGGCAAGATAAACATGAATACCTAAAGATTTAAGATACATAGACATCTTAACTTTCCAGTTTTGAAAGTCAAGAATGTCAAACAAGGGGGATGATAAGAAATCCATGTGTGTGTATGCAAATATTGTGATTAGCTAAAATGAAGATCTTTAACTCAAGGTTATTAGACCTAAATCAAGATAATCAAGCTTTGATACCAATTGTAAGTCACCTAGAGGGGTGAATAAGTGACAAGCTAATCAAATGCAAACTAATGCGAAATTAAAACTAATTATGCAAACTAAAACTATACACAACGTATAACTATAGAGTGTAGCCGAATTCCCGGTGAAATACCCTGGACTATCTCCCCATATTCCTCTAAATTAAGAGTTGAGGTGCCACTATGGCTCTCTTAGTTGAATACAAGTATGAGCAAACAATCTGAAGCATATACTCAATAGCGCACAAGTATATCAAGCATGTAATAGATAAAAATAATAAGAGCATGTAAGATATAAAACACAAGTGAGAGAGAGATAAGCAATCGCAAACACGGGAGAATTGTTTCGAGATTTGAGTACACTTGCTCTACATCCTCACCTTTATACTATGAAGGATTTTCACTAAATCGATCCTGCAAGATCACTCGGTGCCACAACACCTACAACGAGCTGCCTCAAGAACTCTTAGATCCGCAAATCCCTCATTTGTTCCCCAAGAACAATACATGCAAGCACACTAGCTTGCCGAGGCCGCACCTCTACAAATTCTCAATCAAATGGGGTGGAACATTTGTGATCACTTCTCTTGATCACAAAAACTACTCTCACAAATATGGATCCCTAGAGGATTGACATAGCTATAGATGGTTCAAGCTTGTGTGAGAAAACAAGATAAATGTGTTGGTGAAAAATCTCAAGAAAATACTTTTAAAAACACAAGAGATTCACTCTTGAAAACTCTCTTTTGGATTTGGAAATGAAGCTCTAAAACTTGCTTAGAAACTCTCTAAAAGAGCTCTTGAAAATAGCCTAAAAATCTTACCCAAAATCTGGCAAAAAATTCTCATTTTATAAAGCAACAGAAAATTAGCAGTTGGGGGCCAGATTGCCTATCGGTCGACCTACCAATGATCATTTTTCGGACCATTGGGGTTGCCGGTCGACCGCACCTAGGTCTTGACCTGCCGGTCGACCGCTCGATCGGTCGAGGCAAGAACAAAGACCACTGCTCTCTTGATCGGTCGACCGCTCGGTCGACCGGGGCCAGATTCAGAGAGCGAGCTCTCGGATCGGTCGACCTCCGGTCGATCAGCCCTCAAGCCAGGGCTATGTGCACATTTTGTGCAAATCGGTCGACCACTCGGTTGACCGGTCAGTCAACCGCCAGAAACCCAGGTCAGGGTTTTCAGGATTTGAAACTTGATCTTTTGAAACCCAAAAATTTTATTTAAAATACATAAAAATTCATAAAAATAAGTTCATCGAAATACTTTGAAGTACAAATATGTGTGATAAAAAATTAACACATATTACAAATAATTTAAACTATTTTTACGATATAAAATTAAGCTTTTAAAAAAAATTGGTATTTTTCAAAGTCAAACTTTTAAATGACAAACTGATTTTTACAAAACTTATCCAAATACAAAAATAAGATTTTAAAACACTTTTGAAGTATAGTGTGTATGGATATGATCCAATACATATATAAGATGAAATATCTATATTTTTGACGATAAGCTTTAAACAAAGTTTTGATAAATATAAAACTTAAGCACATGATAAAAAAACATCAAATAAATTTTTCTAAACATTATAAAACAGTAATGTGTATGGTTGAAATCAAATACACATATAAATCATGTAAACTTGTTTTTATGAAATCTATTCATTAAAACGAAATATGTATTCTCTGAAGCTCAAAATCAAAACCATACTTTTCGAAATCAAACTATTTAACATGAAATGTTTTGAAATCTTTTTTATGTGAATGAGCTTGAGCAATTCACAACTAATATGTCCTTTACATTCTATCTAAATACAAAATCTTAAACTTATAGACATGACTCAAGTCTAAAAATCTTCTTTTCCATCTTGACTTGGTCCAAACTTGATCCATGAGCTAAACTCCTCTTTCAATACTTGATGCGATCTTGAAACGTGAGCTCTTGAATTAACATATGTTAGCTTCAAAACTTGACTTCGAATCTTTCGCTGAAGCTAAACACCGACTAAGATCTTGATTAAATATCTGAAACTTATCAAACACAAGATCATTAGTATTATAACTACATGAGTTAATCATCATCAAAACTAGAGTGATGAGCCTTTGGGCCAACAAAATCTAGCACACAAATAAATACTAAACATAATGTCTGGCTTACTAGCCTCAAGTAAAGCAAGCTACCAATCATGTTACGATAAAGTTTAATATCAACATTTTGTACATTACCTAGGGTGAATAAGTGATGGCTATAGGTTTATGACAAATAATGCGAAAGAAATATTATTGGCTAACTAGCAATAAATAATTGCAACACAAGAGATACTTGCAATAAAATAAACAATAGAAGCATGCAAGAATAGAGAGAGTTGAGTTAAGAGATAAAGAGAAAGCAATCGCAAATACAAGGATGTGTTTTGAGGTTCGAGACACCGCTCTACGTCCCCGCCTTCACCGTAAATGAAGAATTTTCACTAAATCGATCCCGCGAGATCACCAACCCTTACAAGTTCCTAAAAGAACTCAACGAATCCACAAGCCCCTCTCTGATGATGCCGCAACACCTACAGTTGAGCTCATTAACTCACTCGAGCCCTCAACTACAACTCCAAGAATACAAGAGAAGGTAAGCTTCTTCTTGATCACAAAAGCTCACTTAAACACAATCCTATAACCAAGTAGAGTAGATGAATCTCTTTGAGATTGTGTGATGAGAATTGGTTGTAAAGATGTGAAGGAAAGCTCAAGCAAAACAAAGATGTGGAATTTTTGGCTCAATATCTACATCTTTTTTAAGAAAATGAATTTTGATCACTAAATTTGATCTTGGGTGTTGAAAAATTATTATGGGATTTTTCTACAGTACCTCTATACATAGAGGATGAAACATGTAGAGAAAACCTAATAAATCCATTGGAAAAGTGATGCAGAAAAGACAAAACAGAAACTAACTGTTGGGAAAAAAAATCCTTCTATCGGTTGACTGGCCGGTCGACCGCCAATGGTTGAAAATTCGACTATTGGGGTTAGTGATCGACCGTTTAGCAGACCGAGTAACCCAAACAGAGAGCCTACCTCTCTAACGGTCGACAAGACCCAATAGAGACAAAGTGTGTTTCAGTCGGTCGACCAGTCGGTCGACCGATGTGCACAATAATGTAAGCTAAAATTCTTATGCAAAAATGGTCGACCGCTCGGTCGACTGACAGAGCAATTTAGCTTTGTTAACGGTCCACCGGTCGGTCGACCGACTCAGGGCCAAAAACTATTTTTCAATAATATTTTAAAGTCCATCTCTTTTCCGACAAAGTATATTTTGATCATAAATACAAAATAAAGTTCTTATATCATAATAGGTCCAATGTGTGATCACAGATCATCATAAAAACTAAGTAGAACTATTGTGAAAATTACTTTTCTAAATTGAAACCTGTTTTTTCAAAACTCGTTTTTGAAAACTAAATGGAAAACATGTTAAAGTGTTTTCAAAAACATTTAAACATATGAATAGAATGTGTGTGTGAGAATCTAAAGAGCTATCAAACTAACTACCTTGATTTTAACAAGACTATAATCCTATATTAAAAATTCAAAAAGTAGAGATCTTCTATAATCTTTACTTCTTTTCAATCTTGATCCATGAGCTTGCTGAATCTCTTGTATATGTCTTCTTGGTGCTTAGGCTCTTGAATCATCATCTTTATGGCTCTAAAATGGTGTGAGTCTTATTTAAGAAGCTAAATGCAATAATGAAAATCCTAAAAATTATTTAAATGAAATTATTAGAAAACATAACTTCATATGTTTGGTTATTATCAAAACTACGGCAATTGGCCTTTGGGCCAACAATCTCCCTCTTTTTGATGATGACAAAACAAATAGAGTTATTACAAATAAATAGGACGGAGACTTCAAGCGAAGCTCCCCATAAACACATGCATATAACAAATATATTGTTTAAGCGAAATGAAACATATAAAGCATATGTATATGATGTTATAATGTAAGCACTATGCATCTCATTTATACATACAAGAATATAGAAATACGAAAGAGTATGCACAAATAGTTTCCTCCAACCTCCAATTCCGCCATCCTCCAACTACGTGGTAGATGGATGGTACACACAATAAAAAAAAACATACCATATACCACAACCACACAAAGAAAAGATATGTATATATGTAGAAATCAAAAGCCAACAATAAGAGAGATACATATCTCGCGAACAAAAATGATATCATAACAAAACACATATCCATGCCATAATCCAAAATAAGTACTACATGTCCAAATAAAAAACATATTACATGTTCCAAATAAAAGTATCAAATACATAGAGTTTTGGAATAAAATATAAAACATAAAAATATAAAAACAACCCCTAGATAACTCCATCACATCACTCTCTCCCTTTTTGTCAGCATCACAAAAGGGGTTTCAATCTTCTTCTTTCTTAGCCTGAAAATCTAGATCTTTTAGAGGAGTCGGCTCTTCGGATGGTGCTGAAGGAGGAGCCCACGGATTAAAAGGAGGACCCATAGTAGGAAGAGCTGAGTGTAACCGCTCGGAAAAGGAGCAGACAATGCATGCCTACCGAAGCTCTCATCAACGCAAGTCTGAAGGTATCTAATGGAGAAGCAGACAAAAACGCCATGTCATTTTGATATTCCTATCGGAACTCGTCTTAACGTGTCTATATCTTCTCAAGCTGAGTGTTGATCTTCAGAGACTGTTCATGAAATTTTGCAGAGAGTGCAGCAAAAGGATCTACAGAAGCGGAGGAGGATCCGAGTGCAAATGGTGGAATAACAGGAGGGGGGTGGAACATGAGCACGCTCTCCTATATGCATCCTCTTAAGAAGAGTACTATTGATATCAATAGAGGGTGCAATAGCTTTTTCACTCGAGACGTCAAATTTTAAAAGTTTAAGAAGACGGGTGATACACATCCCAAAAGGCAGGTTCTTATTTGGGATCAATAGATATTAGAGAGCATGAAATCAACGATGTGTTTGAAAATATTGGCTTTAATGCCTTTCAGAAGCTAATAGATGAAAAGTGGAGTGGACCTCCCGAGCGTGGCTATACTCTCCTGATTTTGGCAGGAGATTATAGAACACGATTTTAGTAAGGACTTGAAGGGTGAGAGTGTAATACTTCACCTTTTCATTCCTTACTAGAGCTGAATTCTTATCACCGTGAAGCAACAGAGAAGCGGTGAGAGCAGTCTCATCGTCCAGATATTCAAAATCATGAAGGTCAACATTGTGAATATCTACACCCTCACAGGAAAGATGTAGTAGACGGGCAAATTTTTTGAATGAAAGGTTAATGTCAATCCCTCTTGACTCTAGATCGAATGTGATTAGCATGGATAGATAGGTTAGAGTAAAAATAGTGAACTAACCCTAGATAAATAGGTTTTTTGATGGTGATAAGATATTAAAAGTGTAAAACACCTAGAGGGGGGGGGGTGAATAGGTGTTAATGCTAATCTTAAGATCTTTTTGAACAAGTATGAATATATGATGCAACGATCGCCCAAAACAAGACTAGAAGCCGAATACCCGGTGAAGGGCTCTGAACTTCTTCCTCGTGATTTCTCTAAATAAGAGTTTGAGTTGCGTATTGCAATCTTGTTATATGAGTAATGATCGATAATTTAGCAAGGAATGAAATGGATGTAATATTGAAGTGCACACAAGATATTATCAAGCTAGAAAGTAAGAGCAATAACACAAGCTAGGAGTATAGTGCAATAAGAAAAGCAATCGCAAACACAAAGTATTTGTTTCGAGGTTCGAGCCACCGCTCTACTCCCCGCCTTCACCACCGTGAAGGGTTTCCACTATATCCACCGATGAACGATTACAAGGTCTACCGAAGACCGGAGTACCGACTCCACCAATTACAATCCTCTACCGAAGAGGGATCTCAACACAAGAAGAACAAGTACCAAGTGATCAACAAAAGATCACAAACTTCTCTTTACAACTTCCTTATAGAATGAGGAGTTTTTGGCTCAAGAAGTGTAGTGAGAAAACAAGCTCAGTTGTAATAAAAATTAGCTTTGAAAAACACAGAAAAACTAATAGCCAAGAATGTACTAGAGAATTGAAAGCCTTTGAAACTTTTTCTTTCTTTTAAAACTTGAAAAACTAGGTATGTCTCTGTATTTTGCAAGTGCCAATCCCCACTATTTATAGGGATTAGAGGGGATCAAAATATGATTAGGACTAGGTTATTAGGTTAGAAAATAGCTGCCAAAATTTCAGAATTAGCTGACACCAAAATCTCCAACAAATCCCAATACAAAATCTCAGAAAACTAGCAGTTGGCGGCTGGAGACGGTTGTCGGTCGACCGGCAGTCCAATTGGCAACTAGCCGTTGGACACGGTCGACCGTCGGTCGATCGACAAGAAACAGAGAGCAAAGTGGTTTCAGTAAGTCGACCGGTCGGTCGACCGATAGACGTGCACAAAACATGCACGCCCTAGTCTCAAGGCTTGGTCGACCGCCCAGGCCTGGAATAGACCGGTCGACCGGTCCGGTCGACCGACATGCCTGAACAGAATTATTATAGGATTTTTTCTGAACTTTGAAAAATTTTCAAAATAATTTTGTAAGGATATATGACTAAGTATCATGCTAAAAAGGTAGGTATACATGATATAAATAAGATATAAAATTTATAAATTTTGAGTCATGTATAGAAATCAAAACATGAACTTAAATCAAAAGCCAAAAATAAAAATCGTATTTTAAAAATATGTGTGTGTTCTTGAGCCAACTTAACACAACTTCAAGCTTTAACAAACTAACTCTTACATAGGTTCTAGGAGACAATAAAAAACATCAAGTGGGCTTCTCCATGTGTGATCTTGAAAAACTTGTATCTTGAACCTGAAATGAACCGACTTGAGTCAAAACGATCTTCCTTTAGGGAAGAGCATATCATGAATCCTTAGAACCCTGAAATACACTTTAAACACTAAAAATGATTAGTACAAATAACTATATATGTTTTGTGATCATCAAAACTCAAAAACCGGTTGATTGTAACCCTGGGCCAACAATCTCCCCCTTTTTAATGATGAAAAAAAACATACTAGTTATTTTAAAAAAATGGGGAAAGAGCATGGAAGCTCCCCCTCAAATCATGCTATGTATAAAAGAATGACTATATGAATAAATGAATGGCTATATACATAATAGATAGAAACTAAGAATACAAAACACATTTCTCAAATTCTTTTCTTAACTCAAAGACTAAAACTCAAAGTATAACTCCAAACTAACTTATTATTACTCAAAAGGCAAGATGCATAACTCCAAACTATAAAAACTCAAAAATGCATAACTCCAAAGTATTAAAACTAAAAATGCATAACTCCAAAGATAAAAATAACTAACTTTTTCTCCCCCTTTTTTGTCGTACATCAAAAAGGGTAAACATAGTTAAAAAAATTTCTTCATAAATCCATAATACAAACATTCAACTCACCACAAATAAAGGAAAATCTAGCATAGTCTAGTGGTTTTGTAAAAATATCGGCAAGTTGAAAATCGGTAGAAACATAATCAATATCAATATCACCTTTCTCATAATGATCTCTAAGAAAGTGATATCGAATGTCATTGTGCTTAGTCTTACTATGTTGATTTGCATTTTTAGTCATATGAATAGTACTAGTATTATCACAAAATATTTTAATATGGTCAAAATGCAAATCATAGTCAAGGAGAGTATGTTTCATCCAAAGAACTTGTGCACAACAAGCTCCGGCCGCAACATACTCCGCCTCGGCGGTTGAAAGGGCTACCGAATTTTGCTTTTTGGAAGACCAAGAAACAAGACAATTACCAAGAAATTAACATATTCCACTTGTACTCTTCCTATCTACCCTACAACCCGCATAGTCGGCATCCGAAAACTCGTCATGAAAATTGTCCGGTCTTCGAATACCACAACCCATTTCAATTGTGCCTTAAATATCTAATAATGCGTTTTACCGCAACCAAATGGGACTCTTTAGGACACGATTGAAATCGAGCACAAAAGACATACCGAAAACATAATATCTGGCCTGCTAGCCGTCAAATATAACAAACTACCAATCATGCTACGGTAAAGTTTAATGTCTACACATGTACCTTGTTCATTCTTGTCAAGCTTTGTTGTAGTTGCCATGGGAGTTTTGCTTATTTTAGCTCCTTCAAGTCCAAATCTCTTGATAAGTTCCTTTGCGTACTTGGCTTGATTGATGAAGATCTCATCCTTCGTTTGCTTGATTTGGAGACCAAGGAAATAGTTGAGCTCACCCATCATAGATATCTCGAATTCTTCCTTCATGCATGATTCAAAAACTTGGCAAAGATTTTCATTAGTAGAACCAAATATGATATCATCCACATAAATTTGAACCATAAGAATATCATTTTCAACATGTTTTGTAACAAAGTAGTATCTATTTTTTTCCTTTCTTAAAACCATTAGAAATTAGAAAAGAGGAAAGTCTTTCATACCAAGCCTAGGGGCTTGTTTTAAACCATAAAGAGCTTTGTCAAGTTTGAAAACAGAATCCGGACGTGTAGGATCAACAAACCCGGGGGTTGTTCAACATACACCTCCTCTTCTATAAATCCATTTAAGAAAGCACTTTTTACATCCATTTGAAAAAGCTTAAAATCTTTATAAGATGCAAATGCAAGTGTCATCCGTATGGCTTCAAGCCATACTACGGGTGCAAAGGTTTCTTCAAAATCGATCCTTCGATTTGAGTGTAACCTTGGGCAACTAACCTAGCTTTATTCCTAATAACATTTCCCGACTCATCCAACTTGTTCTTAAAGATCCACTTAGTACCAATTGTTGGTCTATCGTGGGCCTAGAAAAAAGATGCCAAACTTGATTGAGCTCCTCTTGCATGGCTAGCAACTAATATGAGTCGGCCTCGACTCAAGGATGTTCTTGAGTTCAAAATGAGAAATAAAAGCATAGTGTCCACATAAATCATGAAGTATAGAACGAGTAGTTACCCTTTAGATACTTCACCTATAATAAGATCCTCGGGATGATGAGGATTGAATCTCCAATCTTTTGGAGTTGTTGAGTAGGCTCCACTTCAACTTCTTGATTTTCATTTCCTTGAACCTCATTGTCTTGAACTTTGTCACGTCCCACTGATCAAAATAGAGTACATGACATGATCGGCAACCTGTACACGTCGGGTAGAACGTTCTGACGTATACACGTTAAGCCTGCTGTAGATCTATACAAGTTTTCTTATATGGTAACAACACTGCTGATATATTACATGTAACAAGAGTACATAATACAATCGATACAGTACCAAAAGGACAGTACAGTACACCTGAGTCCATCAGTATATTATAACAGTAACCAGTAAAAGTGTACCCTCCCGCTGTCAGTATACGTGTCACCGTCATATACGATAGGAAGTACGTAGGAACTTGACAAGTGTAACCCTCCGCTGTCAGTATACGTGTCACCGTCATATACGATAGGAAGTACGTAGGAACTTGACCAATCCAAAAACCCGATCATACTAGCTTCAGTGTCACAACTGATTTTTCTCACCGTTTAGAAAATTTTTAAAAAAAATCTAAACGGTGAGAAAAATCAGTTGTGACACTGAAGCTAGT
>JAVJIF010028087.1:0-88096 GCA_038442645.1 Agave tequilana | reverse complement strand
GGGAATCTAGAGGAGCTTGTCCAGAGCCTCGCAAGGGAATTCGGCAACACTCTTGAGTTATACATAAGTGTTTAATTAAAAGAAGTTTAATTGGTCATAATTGTTTTAACTTCCGCATTATTTGTTCATAAGTGACCATTAGAATAGCCAACACCTATTCACCCCCCCCCCTCTAGGGTGAACTTACAGGGTTTGGATGAAACCACATATTTACTATGTCTTGTGTTCTTTTTTAACTCATAGTATTACAATCTTATATATAGTCCATCTTCGAATAAGAGTTAGTTGGTCACATGCTTTTGCTTGGTTTCAAAACCCTAGATTATAGGCTAAAATTGACTGGTTGCTAGATGTTTGTGGTGTAGATTTTTCGTCAAGAATGATCAGCGGTCGATCCACACCACAAGTGAGGGAATCAGTAGAGTGAGATTTGTGAGTATAAGAAAATAATGCAAACACAAACAGAGGAACACACAGAGTTTTACTTGAAACCCAAATTTGAAAAACCATAGGGAGAAGGAAAGAAAATCTGTGAAGTACAAGATTATAGAGATTCTCTGTGCCAGGCTCAATGCTGGCCTCTTGGCCAAGGAAGAAGATCCCATTTCTCATTAGAGGAGAAGGTCTATTGAAGCTCTGTTTGATCTACGTGTAAGGGGGCGAATGATACGAGCGTGATCTTCGTAACCGCATGAATTGAATGTGTTGATTGGTTGTAACGATCATGACTATTGGCCCTTAATTGTTGGGATTGCGTGCAAAGAAATTCACCTTGGTCCATACCTGCCTAGACTGGAGAGCGTCGTGAGGTAGGGTTGAGCTGTGTAACTGTAGACTTAGATCAGGGGTAATCTGTTATCGTTGTTATAGATGAAGGTGGAGACCAGAGATGATCTGTTGTCGCCGGTCTTGTGCGGGGCTGATATCTCCAAATGGGGAAGCTCCAGGATGACTGAGAGCATCAGAGTTACCAGGATGGAAGCGTCCTTGGAGTGAAGGGCAGCTTCTAGAGTATCTCAGGAGTGGCGGAGGCTTGCTGAGTACTTGGACACGTGGTATCATCCTACGAGGGTCAGATTTTGACCACAATACATGCCCCGACTCTTTTGCTTGTCGGATCCTACTGGAGGAAGCAGGAGAGCGGAGTTGGGGAAGTCTCTTTAATGCCTTTGACTTAACTTGGCGCTTGTGCGCAGAGGAAGATCTGGACCATAAATGAGGATCTCCTGAATTGATGTGGAGATCGTGTTGTTAGATGACATGTAACGCCCCAATCCCGCGGATATGGGGACGCTACGATGACGTATATACGCAGGGCGAAACCACCTCACCATACGTACACTAAGCGTCAGTACAGGAAATAAATATAATATACACAATTATTCTAGTAGTAAATAAGTATAAGAATACATGCAAGAGGGTCAGTGGTCATAATAGATAAAAAAATAGGGATAAATAAAAAATAAAGACAGAATAATGAAGATACATGTGAATAGTATAGGTAACGCGTTTCCTACTTATATCTCATGAAATATCAGCTACTACGACATCTCAGATCTCTAACCGGACATGCAAACCAGGGTCGTAAGAAAGCGACATAGTGAGTGATAAAATGAGGGAAGCAGTAATATATATACTATTATATAGTATTTACAATCACCATAATATATAATATATAATTCAATAACAGTGATACAATAATATTATATTAACAATCGATATTAATATACAATTAATATATTTCATTGTAACATTATTAATATCTATCGTGTTACAACGGTGTTATCCCATCAACATTATATAATATATGATTAAAATCATAACTTGTTTTGTTATGGTATCATTAAAGAATTTTTGACCATTAATATGCAATTATTATTAATATAAGTATTAAGATGTTTCATAGAATTATTATGTTTGATTAATTTATGTCAAGTCTTAAACTATTTCATATTAGTTATACCTTTAGTAACAGTAGCATGATGGTATAATGATGAATATGAACATTTACACATGAAGTATGTGAAATAACCATACTATGGTGAAGAAAATACATGAAGCAGAGAATACATGGAATGTAGAGTATGCGTGTACATGAGCTAGTGTGTCTCCACATGAAGTGCAAGGGGATACATGTGACATAGTGGTGGATAAGATATCAGGAAGTGTAACAAGTATAAATGGACAATAATATACATATATCGAGCAAATCATGTTATTTATACAATAATAACAATCAGTATCGCCTGATATTTTAATTAATCTCTTCCAGCGTCCCATGCCACTGGCAGTTCATACCGGAGCCCATACTCCAGCCGAACCCATCAGAACATGGCACACGGGTATTATTATCTGAACGTGAGAGTGACCAAATAATAAGCGCTCCCGACATCACTATTATTTATACAAATTTATTATATTAACTGAAAACCTAATGGTCAAGAAGTTCTAGTCGGGTAAGTGTATCCCGTGGATACTCGGGACCACGGTCTTAAACAATCTCCTGGCTGCTGAGACCAGGGCTACCCGCTATGGCAGGAGAAAGAAACAAGAAGCTCAGTGAGCTATATACAATACAAGCGGTAGCAAGCACTACCACGTCCCCTGCAGTGGGATAAATGTGGATCCAAGGACATTCACTCGACAAGATCTAATCAACCGTCAAGTCTCCCCCATCCCCATTTTATATTTATCATAAATGAATTATATAATAAATCAAGAATAATAATAGTGCATGTAGCATGTAACAAGATAACAGAACATGAGCAATCTTTATATCACTGAACAAGATAACAGGAAACAAGAGATGTGGCTTTTAGAGGTACCCCCCCAGTAGATTTCACGTGCCACTTAGTTTCACACATCGAATATCAATAGACTGTATAACTAGGTAAAAAGAGTTTCATATCAATAGAGTAATACAAGAAATGATTATGTACTGTATTCAGGTTTATGCATTTAATAATTATACAGGAATATCCAAGTAGGTATAATCTATGTAATAAGAATACATGAACAAGCAGAGCATGTATACATGTAAATCCGTAGAATAGGAATGATATTTCAATATTAGTGATATAGAAAACAGTCATGTCATATAATAGGGTGTGTCTGTGTAACAGTGATAAGCACATGAAATAACAGAGCCCAGATCTCAGTGTAACAAAGTATTTATCTAACGATTAAACAAATACATGAATAACGATTTCAGGGTACTAGAGTGCTCGTGTAATAATGATCAGGTACATGAAATAACAATGTCTGATGTAATAGTATATTCATGTCATGGTGATACAAGTACATGAGGTAATAGTAGTCCAATGTAATAGAATATATGTGCAGTGGTGACAGTGTCAAGGCGATATAGTTAACATGGACATGTGTCAATATATTACTATTTTACTATGACAATTTCAATATTTTTAACCTGATTGATATCACAATGTAATTAATATAACTATCTAATTACCATATTTCAATTATTAGTTATTTATAATTTTAGATTTTCTTTATCAACATCTTTTAATTACTTATTATATATAGACAACTCATCTATATTTTATATTATATCAAGAAAAAAAAATAATATTTTGTTGAACATGTTTAAAGAGCAATCATGTAAATCCAATTATAGTGGCGTATCATTAATTACAATTTATTTAATAATATTTATAGTAATTAACCGTTAACAATGTTTTATTAATTAAAGCAATCAGTTATTTTTTTAACATGATAAAGTATAATTTATAAAATAAAAATACTCATATAGCTATTACAGGATGTAGATCTCTTTCCTACGATCGTAACGGCTCAAGAATCATCCAAATCGGATTCCGTATGCTCAAGATATCCCCGAACACTAAAATCATTAACAATAGGTTAAAAATATAATTAATTATATTAAAAATGTAATAAATGGTGTTTACTGAGGGTTTTATGTAAAGTTACCTTTAATAATGGATTTGCTTTTGGGTTGCTAACGGGTCGGGTTCAGATCCACAACCAGACCCAATAAACTTTAATGAAATGGGTGGTGGGTTAATGGGTTTGGCTTGGGTTATTGGGTTTGGGTTTATGGGAAACGGGTCGAGTTTATGGGTTTTACCCATATTATAAAGAGAGTGAGGGGAGAGAGAGAGAGAGAAAGAAATGGAGAGACAGTGAAGGAAAGAAAAGAAAAGAGAAAAAGAAAGAGAAAGAAAGAAATAAAGAAAGGAAGGAAAAAATGGAAGGGGAGAGTTGGTCGGTGGCTGGCCGGCCAGGAGAGGGGCGGCACAGTCACGGGCCACCAGCGGTGGCTGGAGGAGGAGTGGGTAGGGTGATGAATTTTGGTGATAATTTAGGAGGTGGTGATAGGAGGAGAAGATGGTGGTGGAATGGGTGGTTGTTGGTGGTGGAGATGGGGTGTAGATTAGGGTGATTGGGGTTGTGGTTAGTGGAATTAAGAGGTGGTGGTATGGTGGAAGTGGTGGTGGAGTTGGTGAAAAAAGAAGATGGTGATAGATTGCAATGGAGTTTGGGATGGAGAATGGAGGAGAGAGAGTGGGAGGAGATATGGCCGCCAGAGTTACAGAAGGCCGCTGTGGGGTGGCCGGTGACGAAGAGACCAGAGACGGTGGTCAGTTGTGAAGGAGAGGAAAGAAAAGCGGGTGATAGAGAAAGAGAGGAAGAAGAATTAGACTGAGAGATTAATTAGAGAGAGATGGAGATAATTAGAGAGGGGAAGAGAGTGATTGAGTGAGAGAGAGTTTAATTGAAGAGAACAATGGCGGTAAGTAAAGGCAGTGGGGAAAGTCGGTGGCTTATGGGTGAAGAATGAAGAAGATTAGAGAAGAAAGGAAACAATAATAGAATAAATTAATGTTATTTAATTAATATTTTAAGAGGGTTTAAAATTTGACTAGTTCAAAACAGCTCCCAAAAATTTATAAAATATCAAATATTATTCAAAAGAATAATATGAAATCAGTTTCAGGAAATTCAGTCTGATTTGTAAAATAAAAATCTTGGAATCAATCTTTGATACGGGCGACGCCAGTTTAGCCAGATTATCGATTAATTCAGAAAGTCTCTGAAAATACGCAAAAGAGAAAATATAGATTCTTGAAATTAACTCTGTTTGTAAATTAAAAATCATGGAGTCAAGATCGGTACGAAATCAGAGATTTTTTAAAATAATTCGAAAAATTTTAGAAAATTCTAAAAATTCTAAAATATTAGAAAATAATATTTGGAACTAAAACTGGTTCAGTCTGACTATCAAAAAAGTCAATCCAGTATATACATTGTATTGGGTACTAGTACGGTGATAATTATATCTAGAATCGGAGGTTACATTCTACCCACCTCACCAGAAAATTTTGTCATCAGAATTTCAATTTAGATGGAAGAAAGATATTCTAATGATCCAGGGACCTGTAGTTCATAGGCCAACGTGCTTCTGCTGTGCCACTCTGCTATCTATGCTCAACCTCAGGACTGGGTGACCAATGCCAAAAATTAAAATCATAGGAAAGGAATCAAGATGATGAAGGAGGAGTTGTTCGAATTAGATGCTACTACTGTACTATCAAGAGGATTAGCTGCCAAAGGTATTTATCCAGCAGTAGATCCTTTAGATTCAACGTCAACTATGTTACAACCTCGGATCGTTGGCGAGGAACATTATGAAACTGCGCAAAGAGTTAAGGAAACTTTACAACGTTACAAAGAACTTCAGGACATTATAGCTATCTTGGGGTTGGACGAATTATCCGAAGAAGATCGTCTAACTGTAGCAAGAACACGAAAAATTGAGCGTTTCTTATCACAACCCTTCTTCGTGGCAGAAGTCTTTACCGGTTCTCCAGGGAAATATGTTGGTCTCGCAGAAACAATTAGGGGGTTTCAACTGATACTTTCCGGAGAATTAGATAGTCTTCCCGAGCAGGCCTTTTATTTAGTGGGTAACATCGATGAAGCTACCGCGAAAAAAATCCTATGGATAATATTTGAAATTAGGGCATAGTACAAGAAATGGGTTGTTCAAAGGAATGAGATATTCCTATACTTATAGCTGAAAATTCCTAAATTCAAACATAAATTAGTTCTAACCTGAATCTGGTTGCGCTGTTAGTTAGAGCCTGAGTATTGATCTTGGTGGTTACCCATATTGGATGTGAACCTAGGATCTGATACCAAACTATAACACCCCAATCTTATGATACAGGGACGCTACGATGACGTACATATGCAGGATGAAACTACCCTCACATACAAATGCTAAGCCTCAGTATAGGGAATAAATACAATATACACAATTATTCTAGTAGTAAGTAAGTATAAGAATACCTGCAAGAAGGTCAGTGGTCATAATAGATAAGAAAATAGGGATAAATAAGAAAATAAAGACAGAATAATTAAGATATTTATGAATAGTATAGGTGACGCATCTCCTATTTGTATCCTGTGAAATATCAACTACTACGACATCTCAAATCTTCAACCTAAGCATGCAAACCTAGGGTCGTAAGAAAGCAACCTAGTGAGTGGTAAAATGAGGGAGCAACAATATATATACTATAATATAGTATTTACAATCACGATAATATATAATATATGATTTAATAACAGTGATACAATTATATTATACTAACAATCGATATTAATATACAATTAATATATTTGCATTGTAACATTATTAATATCTATCGTGTTACAATGGTGTTATCTCATCAGTATTATATAATACATGATTAAAATCATAACTTGCTTTATTATGGTATCATTAAAGCATTTTTGACCATTAATATGCAATTATTATCAATAAAAGTATTAAGATGTTTCATAGAATCGTTATATTTGATTAAGTTATATCAATTTTTTAACTATTTCATATTAGTTATACTTTTAGTAACAGTGGAATGTTGGTATAATGATGAATATGAACATTTATACATAAAGTAAATGGAATAACCATACTATGGTGAAAAAATATATGAAGCAGAGAATACATGGAATACAGAGTATGCATGTACATGAACTAGTGTGTCTCCACATGAATTGCAAGGATACATGTAACATGGTGGTGGATACGATATCAGAAAGTGTAACAAGTATAAATGGACAATAACATACTTGTATCGAGCAAGTCATGTTATTTGTACAATAATAACAATCAGTATCGCCTGATATTTAATCAGTCTTTATCAATGTCTCATACCGTTGGCAGTTCATACTAGAGCCCGTACTCTAGCTGAACCTATCCGGACATGGTATACGGGTACCATTATTCGAACGTGAGAGTGACCAAATAACAAGCGCTCCTGACATCGCTATTGTTTTTACTGTTTTGTTATGTTAATTGAAAACCTAGTGTTCAAGAAGTTCTAGTCGGGTGAGTATACCCTGCACATACTGGGGACCATAGCCTTAAACAAACCCCTGGCTGCTAAGACCAGGGTTACCCGCTAGGGCAGAAGCAAAAAACAGAAAGCTCAATGAGCTATATACAATACAAGTGGTAGCCAACACTACCACGTCCCCTGCAGTAGGACAAATATGGATCTAAAAACATCCACCCGATAAGACCTATTCAACTGTCAAGTCTCCCCCATTCCCATATTATATTTATCATAAATAAATTATATAATGAACCAAGAACAATAATAGTGCATGTAGCATGTAACAAGATAACATGACATGATCAATTTTTGTATCACTGAATAGGATAATAAGAAATAAGAGATGTGAGATTCTAGATGTGGCCCCGCATGTGGCACTAAGTTTGACACATCGAATATCAATAGACTCTATATTCAGGTAACAAGAGTTTCATATCAATACAGTGATACAAGAAATGATCATGTACTGTATTTAACTATTATGCATGTAACGGTTATATAGGAATATCCAAGTAAGTATAATCCATGTAATAGGAATATATGAACAAGCAGAGCATATATAGATGTCAATCCATATAAAAAAAATACTATTTCAATATTAATAATATAGAAAACAGTCATGTCATATATTAGGGTGTGTCTGTGTAAAAGTGATACAAGCACATGAAATAACAGAGCCCAAGAGCTCAGTGTAACAAAGTATTTATCTAACGATTAAACAAGTACATAAAATAACGTTGTTCAGCGTACTAGAGTGTTTGCGTAACAATGATCAAGTACATAAAATTAAAGTGTTCGATGTCATAGTATATTTGTGTTACGGTAATGCAAGTTCATGAAGTAAAAGTGGTCCAGTGTAATAGAATATTCGTGCAGTGGTGTAATAGAATATTCGTGCAGCAGTGTAATAGAACATCCATGCAGCGGTGAGTGTCAAGGTGATATAGTTAATATTGACATGTGTCAGTATATTACTATTTTGTTATAAAAATTTTAATATTATTAACATGATTGATATCACAAAGTAACTAAATACAATTATCTATGTTACTGTATTCCAATTATCAATTTATTTATAATTCTAGATTTTTCATCAATATCTTTTAATTACTCAATAAATATGATAACTCGTCTATATTTTATATAAATCAAGAAATAAAATAAATTATTATTTATTGAACATGTTTAAAGAGCAATCATGCATATTCCAATGATAGAGAGAGAGAAGAGGAATTAGAGTGAGAGATTAATTGGAGAGAGATGAGAGAATTAGAGAAAGGAAGAGAGATTGAGTGAGAGAGTTTAATAGAGAAAGCAATGGCAGTGGGTAAAGGCAGTGGGGGAAAGTCGGCGGCTTATAGGGGAAGAATGAAGAAGATTGGAGAAGAAAGGAAAAATAATAGAATAAATTAATGTTTTAAGTGGGTCAAAATTTGACTAGTTCAGAACGGCTCTCAAAAATTCTATAAAATAGTAAATATTACCTGAAAGAATAATAAAATTAAATTCAAGAAATACTGTCTGGTTTAAAAATCTTGAAATCAATTGGTGATACCGGGCAACACCGGTTTGGCCCGATTTTTGATTAATTCAGAAAAATCTCCAAAAATATGCTAAAGTAGAAAACATGATCTTCAGGAACAGTATGAAAGTAGATTCTTGAAATTAAACTCTGTTTGTAAATTAAAAATTATGGAGTCAATTATCAGTATCGGTCGACACCTAAATCAGAGATTTTCCAAAATAATCTAGAAAATTTTAGAAAATTCGAAAATATTGGAAAATAATAACTGAAACTAAAATATATTTTGTCTGACTATCAATAAAGTCAAATCAAGTATATACACTAAATTGGGTACTAATACAGTGATACGTATATCTAGAACCAGGGGTTACATGACAGCTGGCATGCCAATCGATTTGGTCTTTTGGAACTGGAACTGGCATCTCTTCAGATTTTGACGCCATGATGACTGAGATCGTGGGGAAGCATAGGTTGATATCATGCCTATCTGGTTGAACAAAATATTTGGGATGCGAACCATCTTTTTAGGGACGAGAATTTGAATGGGGGACAGTTTGGCTCCTCCTCCATCTATAAATAGGTTGGAGTCCTTCATGTAGAAGTAACCTCTGCCATCTCCTCTGAGAAATCTTATTGAGTCGTCATGTGTCTTTCTCTCTTCTTTATTAGATGGAGGAAGGAAAGGTGGAGAAGATGGTGGCCGAGTTTCATTGTTTGGGAGTTCATTCGATACAAAACGTCAGTCTTCATGAGCCTATCATAGAGTATCAGTTTTCGCGACAGAATCCGCCATTGCAGGCGATAGCTTGGCATTCGATTCACACTAAGAAATTCCAAATGCACCATGTAAAATAAAGATGTAAGAGCAAAAAGTCCTGTGGTGATTGGATTAAGTGTAATGTGTAGCCTAGGGCTAACGGGTCATGTCCACAGGAGAGATGTGATGCAAGGTTTTCGGTATTTTGTTTCAAAAACAAGTAATGTTTCTCATTTTTAAAAGAAAAATGAAAGAAAGAATCTGTTTGGTTGGAGAGTGGTTTTGAGAATTTAGAAAATGAAAAAGTAAGTTTTAAGAAAAGATGAATTAGGGTTTAGAAAATGAAAACTCGAGTGAAGGAAAATGAGTCTTTTTAGAAGGAGAAAAAATCTAGGCTTATTAATCTCATACTCAACTACATACTTTTCTCTTGAAAATTTAGTGCTTCAACTTGATCATAGACAAAAGTTAAGACTGGAAGTTAAAAAGCATTCAAGCAAAGCAAATGAGATAGGTTTTGGAAAATTCAACTTCATTTTAAAATATTCTTAAAGTGAATGTTAAACCATTAAGCGGAACAAACAAGCATGAAATAAAAGTAAGTTGAAAAATTGTTTTTGAAATGAAAGATAAAAACCAACACCCATCCTCATGTGCCTTCAAGAATAGTCGCAAAATGCGAGGCTTGAACTTAGGCATTCATATGATTCAATTGAGTTCCTTTTCATAAAAACCAGTCAAGAGGAAGAGGGATAGAAGAGATTGATTAGTAGCCCAGAAAAAGTGTTTAGCCACTCATGGTGAAATTTGAACAAAAGAGTAATAATAGAAAACAAACATCAACATACCAAAAAGATAGAGACGATGAATTTGCAAGAGATGAATTTCCTTGTGTCACTTCAAGTACAATCACAACTCTTGTTTCCTCTCTCCTTTTCTGAACTAAACTAGAAGAAAAAAAAAAGTAAATAAAAGAAAATTACAATGGAGCAACTAACAAACAAATAAGATCCTAGCTTGAAAATGAAAAGCCTAAAACCTAATTCTCTTCTTCGTCCTTCTCTGCTTTGCATTGGTGGTATTTATTGGAGAAGATGAAGCGGGAAAGAAGTGTGGGGATATGAACAAATCGCTGGCTCAACGACTTTGAGATGGCCGTTGGGCCAGACCCTGGAGCAAGTTGATCCCATCTCTTTATTATCCTATATTCTCTGATAAGATTTTTCTCTGGTCTTCTAGATTTGACAATATCTTCATTGATTCTTCAAGCTAAGAAAATAAATCCAAGTAAATCTGATTTAATTGAGATATTATTGAGATTTTTCTTCTCCTTCTCCATTAATTACACCTGTAACCATTAGATAATAAGTTGATTAAATAGTAAAGTTTAAATATGGATAAATATAGAAATGTGACATGAAATATGCAATGTATATAAATAATCACACCTACACCTATCTTTTGCTCGTTCTCGTGCAGAAATCAAAAGACTAAAAGATTATTAAGCACCACTTTTGCAGGTCACGCGACTGCACTGAGCATGTGCAACAAGCCTTTAAACTTCTAGGTTTACCCTAGAGGAGGAGTTATAGTCTCCTGAGGATTTTCAGTGGATTACACCCACAAAATCCAAGAAAAAATGTTAGTATTTTTTTGAAAATTCTTTTTTTGAAGAAATAAGAATATTTGGCAAACTTTTAAAAATTTTAAGTGATTTATAAGTCATAAGTTCATCAAATTAGTCATTCCTAAACTTAAACTCAATATAAAAACTTGAAATCATTAAAGGTAAGGATTTAAACTGAATTTCTCACTTAATCTATTATTTTACCTTAAATCATATGCACTTTGTGATTGTGAAATTTTGCTCGGGATTCTTCAACTCCAACTCTTATGCCTTATTGTTTTGATTATATCTATATTTATCTCTTAATTTTATTAGGCTTTCTAATACACCCATGTAATAAACCTTTAGCCGGTGACTCAAACCAGATGGTTTTTTCGGCGCTAGATGACCTCGGACTTAAGAACTCAAGCAGACAAGGCCACAAAACTAAGAGTTTTGTTGGTAATATGAACCACTTTTAGGCGTGAATACTTATGCTTTATGAGGTACAACTACCCAACTTAATCAAAGGACTTTTGATACATACATACATACATACATATACATACATATATATATATATATATATATATATATATATATATATATATATATATATATATATATATATATATATATATATATATATATATATATATATATATATATATATATATATATATATATATATATATATAAAACTTGTGTTGTTCCGGAAGGATTCGAGCCTGAATTCTTTCCACTTATATACCAACATCCGATATTCAAATACAAGATCCACTCCATTGAAATTGATCTATATTATTTAAACTAATTAAAAATAAAAAAATCAAGTGTTTTGAATACTTTTTGCTCATCCATCAAGCGGCGCAAAATAGACGATAGAAAGTAGTGAGTTGGTAAGATCTATGGCTTTAGACTTACATATTCTTAATCTAGCCATTTGATCATGATCTAAACATTTCAAAAACCTTACAAACCAATTTTTGTTAGGTTTCCAATATTCTACACTGTTAAACTAACCAACTTACTATTTAGGTCATCCATTTTTTCCTACTCGATGCTTGGGAAAAATGTATTTAAAATACTTGATTTTTGGTGTATAGATACTTGAAATAATATAGATCAACTTCAAAAGAATGGATCTTGTATTTGGATGATGTATGGTTGTGTTTGAGTGGGAAGGATTCAGCCTTGAGTCCTTTTGGAACTACACAAGTCTCTCTCTCTATACACAAACATACACACACACACACACACACAAGGCATACCTATTAGAGAAAAAATTTTCATAAGCGGTGACCTCAATGGGCATGTAAGAAATAGTCATTATGGGTTTGATAGTGTACATGGAGGATTTGGTTTTGAGAAAAGAAATGAATCAGGTAACTTGATTTTAGATTTTGTTTATCTTATGATTTGATCTTAGTGAATATTTGATTTAGGAAGAGAGAGTCTCACTTGATCACTTTTAGAAGTGGATCAAGTGCGAGCCAAATAGATTTCTTTTAACTAGGAAAGTATATAGAGGTTGTTGTATAGATTATAAGGTAGTACCGGATGAGAGTGTAGTAACCCAACATAAACTCTTAATTTTAGATATCCAGATTAGAAGGAGATTTAGAAAGATTAAACATAAGTTAGATCCTAAGATTAAGTAGTGACGGCTAAAAGAAGATAACCAAGGAGTTTTTATAAATTGAGTAGTACATGAAGCAGATTGGAAAGCCTAAGATGATCCCAAAATAACATGGAACAAAATTGCTAGCTGCATTAAAAGAGTAGCTAAATATGTATTTGGTGAGTCATGGGGTGGTGCTCCACCATGTAAGGATACATCATGATGAAATAAAGAGGTAAAAGCTGTCATTAAGATCAAACAAAACTCTTACAGAGATTTGAAGAAAAATTGTGATGGAGTGAGTTTTGAGAGGCATAAGCTAATCAAGAAGGCTAAGAAAGCTGTTCAAAATGCAAGAGCTAAAGTGTACAAAGAAGCGTATGAGAAGTTAAACACCAAAGAGGTTGAAAAGAATATATATATATATATATATATATATGATATATAGATATATATATATATATATATATATATATAATTGCTCGAATAAGGGAGAGAAAGACTAGAGACTTATATACTGTGAGGTGTGTCAAAGATGAGAATTAGAAGGTTTTAATTCGAGATGAAGAAACGAAAGAAAGATGGAGAGAGTATTTTGAAAAATTGTTCAATGGTAGTTCTACTTAAGATTTGGATGACCTTACCATTCAGTGTCAAAATATGAACCATAATTATATGCGCAGAATTAGCAAATCTGAAGTTAAAGAGGCCTTGAAGAGGATGGAGTCAAGGAAAGTTATTGGCTCGGATGGAATTCCTATTGAGGTATATAGATGCTTAGGAGAGGTGGGCGTGAGATGGTTGACAAACCTTATTAACAAGATCTGGCTAACTAAAAAGATACCAAATGAGTGGAGGAAGAGTACCCTAGTGCCTATCTATAAGAACAAGGATGATCTCCAGATTTATTCAAAATTATTGTGGAATGAAACTCATGTGTGACACCATGAAGTTTTGGGAAAGGGTAACTGAACACAGGTTAAGGCAAATGTTAAAATATCAGAGAACCAGTTTGGGTTCATGCCAGGGCAATTGATGACAGTGGCTATTCATTTGCTTCGTCAACTTATAGAGTGATTTCGAGAGAGGAAGAGAAATTTGTATATGGTCTTTATTGATTTAGAAAAAGTTTATGATAAGGTGCCAAGAGAGGTATTATGGTGGACATTAATGAAAAAGAGAGTCCCCATTAAATATATTGACATAATCAGGGACATGTATGATGGAGTAGTGGCAAACGTCAGAATTTGTGGAGGTATAACAAGTGATTTTTCTGTCACAATTGGATTGCATCAAGAATATGCATTGAGTCCATTCGTATTTGCCATAGTGATGGATGAGCTTACTAGAGCTATTCAGGATGAGATATCATTTGTGTATGCTATTTGTTGATGATATTGTCTTAGTCGATGAAACGAGATCTTGGGTAAATGCAAAATTGGAGTTATGAAGGCAAACTCTAGAATCTCGAGGTTTAAGATTAAGTCGGACCAAAACAGAGTTTATGGAGTGTAAATTTAGTAAACAGGAATCTGAGATTATAGTATTGTGCTACTAGATGTCAAGAAATACTGATGAGCAATCATTTTAAGTACTTGGGTTCTATTATCTAAAAGGATAGGGAGATCAATAGTGATGTCAACTGTAGGATCAAAGCCGGCTCGTTGAAATGGGAGAGCGCAACAGGAGTTTTATGTGATCATAATATCCCATTATGGTTGAAGAAAAAGTTTTGTCAGACTACTATTAGGCCAGCTTTGTTATATGGCACAGAATGTTGGGCTATAAAGAGATATCATACCCAGAAGATGAGTGTAGCAGAAATGTGTATGTTTCCTTAGATGTGTGGTAACACGAGGAGAGATAAGGTGAGAAATGAGGATATTCATACTAAGATAGGCATAGCCTCTATAGAAGAGAAGATGAGAGAAACCGCCTATGATGGTTTGATCATGTGCGATGTAGACTATAACGCCCGATCCTGCGGGTACGGAGACGTTACTGTAACGTATATACGCAAGTCAGAAATACCCTCACGTATATACGCTAAGCATCAGTACAGGCAAGAATCAGAGTACAGAAGCAAATGGTGCATTATACATTCCAACATATGAGTACAATTACAAAGTTATCACCAGAGGTGACAAATATTACAATAATATTACATCACCTGATAGGCGCAAATGCGAGAATACAAAGATATGTATATGTATGATCAGTACAAAAGGGCGCTCACGAGATAGCTGGAGGAGCCGCGAGCCAACAGGGGAAGCAAGGATGGGACTGGAGCTACAGCTGATCTGACTGCTCTGCAGAAGTAAACTTGGTCCTCCGCAATAAAATACCCTACGATCCAAGCTCCGAAACCTGGACATGAGGATCCAGAGGAGTCAGAACTCCCCCAGCGAGTGGTGATACAAATGCCAGATGGCGTGCTGAGATAAGTACAAGTGTATCGATAAAACCGAATCATAATCATGCATTGAAAACCGTGTCGTGAGCAGGAGCATGTATAAGCAGGTAGATATGTAACAAGTGCTATCAGGCAGGGAGTACTCATGGTATGACAAGATAAGAGTAGGTAAGGAGGTGAGAAGTAGAATAGATAGGACAACACCAGATATCTCCTAAATTAACATAAAACCGATAAAAAACGATAAAACCGAATAAAGCCGATTACAAGCAAAACCGATCGCACAAGCTTAGTCACGGCTCCATGAGACTAGTACATCGAAGGAATAATCCAAACAAGGAAACCCTCATCTATATACTTTTATCCCATGTTACCGTAATCCAAGCGCATACAACCCGAGTTACAAAACAACACTTCAAATTGCTTAATGGTCATAACAGGAGTACATAACAGGAATAACAGGAATCATGACAAGCATAACGGGAGTTCATAACAGGCATAACAGGATACGTAGTTGGCATCTTTTATTATTATTACTCGTCTGACCCATATATCTAGGTATGTGTCCTGGTATACATCTCAACACACATACATCCATATATAAGCAAGCCGAGGATTGTTACTGGAAGATGATGAAGAACTGATAGCTCCTCTTATAGTAGTTCCTGACCGCCGGGACACAGCCATTTGGGGCCTTAAATCCCCCTAATACGCATCTTCTGAGGGCCTTAAATCCCCCTAACACGAATCGTCAGTTCTGGTATTCCACTACTGTAAGCAAGGCATCATACCGGCATCCATCACTTCCTCCCATTCCCCGTGCAAGTTGTCCTTTTTATGGCTTGTTAACAATATTATCAGATTACGGGAATGAGTAGGATCATAACTCGTCATAACAGGAATCATAACAGGAGTCATAACAGGAGTCAGGCATAACTGGAGTACATAACAAGAGATCTGGTACTACATTCCCGTAATATGATAATCATGGGTGGAGAGTTAATCATAACAGGTATCAGTATAATCATGGTAGTGACAAGTGATCTGGCAGGTAATACGCCATAACATAACAATATATAGTACAAGTCCCGCGGATAAGGTCCATATTCAGAGAAGTAATTAACCACAGCAGACAGCCAAAGTTAGTCGACTAGGGAGAGACAAGTAGTCGACTTATAAAGGAGTTAGTCGACTATAGAGAAAGGGGTAGTCGACTAATAAGGCCGCGTCTCAAAGAGTCGCGTCTTCAGAAAAAGTTAGTCGACTATAGAGAAAGGGGTAGTCGACTAATAAGGCCGCGTCTCAGAGAGCCGCGTCTTCAGAAAAAGTTAGTCGACTAGGGAAAAAGATAGTCGACTAATAAGGTTGCGTTTGGTAGGTCGTGTCTTCAAGAAAAGGGCGCGTCTCAAATAAGCTAGTCGACTTGGGGTAAGGGAGTAGTCGACTAATAAGGTATTCAAGTCGACTAATGACTGGGCCAAGTCGACTAACAGAGTGCAAACAGAGAGCAGAACCTGACTTTTGAGGGTTGCGTTTATTGATAAAAATTACAAGTATGAAAATAGTTATCCATGTCTTGGCGAGTAAAGTTACTCGCCTAAAATGTTCTTTTGATGCGTCTGACGAAGAAAAGCTCGGCCCCAATCCAAAAGGAGGGTACCGGCCCTAGAGTCTTTGCCAACGGAGAAGAGCGCGGCCCCAATCCGAAAGGAGTGGCCGGCCTTCACAAGGGAAGGAGGTTGATGGTGCAAGTATAGTTCACTTTGAAAAAAATGGGATTTTGCAAACGAGGTTACGGGGAGCGACGAGTTGGCTAGAATGAAAAAGCTCGCCGAGGAGTTGATATTGGTGTGGTTCGTGGTGTCCAAGGAGGTATAAGTGGTGGTGGAAATGGTGGAGAAGGTGGTGGTGAGAATGGGTTGTTTGGTGTTTTATGGTGAAAAAGAGGAGGAAGAAGATGTTATGGAGATGTTGTTGTTGTTGGAAATGGAGGAGGAGATGGAGGAGAGAATGATGGTGGAGTTTGTGGTGAGAACGAAGGAAAAATGGTGGAGGAATGGGTGGCCAAAGGAGAGAGAAGGAGGCTCTTTTGGGCTGCTGTTGGCCTCTCTGTTGGCTACAAAAAGAAGAAGAAGAGAAAATGAAAGAGAGAGAAGGAGTGGGGGTATTTATAAAGGGTGGAAAAACATTATAATAATGTTGCCATTGCTTATCAAAGCAAAAGAGAACGCACCAATTAAGTTGCGTCTCAACAAGGCAATGGTTGCGTCCAGGCCAAAAGAACTGGACGCGGGGATGAAAGCCGCGTCCAGGAGGAAATGCAAAAGGCTGCGTTTTAACAAAAGGACAAAAGTCATAATGACTTGATTGGAATTGATTAGCGGTGCATTAAAGGCAGCATGGGGAGGCGTGGAGAGGATCTCCGCATTAATGCAGAATCCCAGGTAGGTGAAAACTCACGTTTGAGGAAGGAGGGAGAAAATGGGAAAAAGAGAAAAGAGAAATATTTGGATAAATTCTCGGTATCTGGGAAAATACCGAAAACTCCGGAAAGGTCCAAAAATAACATAGCTTGGAAAGTTCCCCAAAAATTCTCAAAAATAACAAATATTATAAAAAGATTTTTGGTGAAATCGGTATTCAAAGATTCAATCTCATTTTCAAAATAAAAATCCTGAAGTCAACCGTCAATCTCGGTCTACACCGGATTGGCCGGATTTTTAATAAATTTAGAAAAATCTCAAAAAATGTATTTGGATAGAAAATATGATTTTAAGAAGTTGCAGGAAAGCCATTTCTTAAGATTCAACTCCGTTTGTAAATAAAAAATCCGAGTATCGGTCAGGGGCACTGGTCGACACCGGTTTTGAAGATTTTCAATTTAATTCAGGAAAATTCCAGAAAATCATAGAAAATCTAAAATATTGGAAAATAGTATTTAAAACTGAAATCGGTCAATTCGAAATAGCGAAAAGATCAAATTGAGCAATTCACTAGGATCGGGTTCCCGGTTCAGATTAGGGCTGACTCCGAGTTCACGAATCCAGATCCAAGATAAAACGATCATATAAACAATTCATAATACAAAACCAATACACGAAGCAAATCGAAAAATATGATCGGAAAATCTGAATACGCAACTAAGTACGTATTCCGGGAGCGGGGTGTTACATAGACCTAAAGATGCGCCAGTCCAGCGAGTAGAGCGTATCAAATTAGGGCAAGTTAAAAGAGTGTAGGGGAGATCGAAGAAAATATGGATGGAGGTAATACGACAAGATATAGAGGCTAAAGGTCTTAGTGAAGGCATATTACACGATAGGAATGAGTGGAGAAAGCTGATCCATGTGCCCGATCTAGCGAAAATTTCTTTTTGTTCATGTAGCCTACCCGAAATACTTGGGACAAATGGCTTAGGTAATATTGTTGTTGTTGTTGTTGTTGTTGTTGTTGTGTGTGTGTGTGTGTGTGTGTGTTCTTTTTTATAAGGCAGAAGAATCTTTATTTTGAGTCCTAAGTGTGTAAGTGTATAAATTACATATTTCATTAAGGTAAAAATAAAAATCAAATTACTTTTCCAATTTTTCTTTCTAAACCTAGAAATGAAGCAAGTAGTCTTATTAAGAAATCCTAATTATGATTCCCCTAATTCTTAAGTTATCTTAATTTTCTACAAAAATAGATCAAAATATTATTTCTCACTTCAAAAAGAGTTTTTTTTATCATGTTAATGCTTCTCCCTCCCACCTATCTCATGCATTGTCCATAATGTATGAATGAAATGTATAGATGTATGAAATAAAATATAAAAGAGGTGATGTTACTGATACATTTGGTCAAACAGACCCATCACCGTCCCATTTTGTGGCACCTTCTTCAAGAATGGTTTAAGGCATTGAACATTAACCTTGAATTCGTTATCGTTCTTGGGGTCACATATCTCTACTGCATTATGTGGAAACACAGTTCTCACCATGAATGGCCCAGTTCATCTTGATTTTAACTTTTCTTAAAAAAGATGAAGTTTAGAGTTATAGAGTAAGACTTTTTATCAGAGAATAAAAGTTTTTCTCATGATAAATTTATCATGAAAGACATTAACCCTATTTTTTGTTATCTTCGCATTATCATAGGCTTCGTTCCTTAATTCCTTAAGTTCGAAAATTTTCAATTTTTGAAGGTCACCGTTTATCTAGGTCAAAGTTCAATTATTTAATTGCCTATAAGGCCCAGTGCTCAAGCTCAACAGATAGGTGGCAGACCTTTTCAAAGACTAATCTATAAGAAGACATTCTTAAAATCGTTTTGAAAGTGGTCCTATAAGCATATAAGACATCTACCAGTTTGATGGACCAATCTTTTTGATTTTGAATCATAGTCTTCTCTAAGATAAGTTTTAATTATCTATTGGAGACCTCTACCTGCCAACATATTTGAGGATAATATGGTGTGAACAACTTGTGTGTAATGGCATATTTTCGCGTAAGAGCTTCAAAAGATTAATTGCAAAAATGAGTATCATTATCGTTGATTATGACACAAGGGGCTCCAAAGCACAAGAAAATGTTCTCATTCAAAAGAGCTTGACAATAACCCTGTTGTCATTCGTCTTGCTAAGAATAGCTTCAATCCCACTTGGACACATAGTCCATAGCAATCAAGATGTATTAGTGATCAAGTTGAAACCTACACATAGAAAATATAGAATTTCAGAACTTTATAATAGGTAGTGCAAGTACTCAATGCTACCACGATAGCAAGTGGCTATATGGGTCGTGATCCTCAAGGGGGGACTAACGATGAAAGCTTTTTATAAATTCTCTTTTAAGTTACAAAAAATGGTTAAAGTTCTTCTTTTAGTTCTTGAAAAAAAAGAAAATAAGTTATGTTAAATTGTGAAAGTGGCAAATAGAAGGAGATGATGATTTTATACAAAGAAAGTGAAAAATAGTAGAGATTTTGTGATGGAGGTGATCTAAACTAAAGACTAAAAGAAAAGAAAGAAAACCTAAAAGAAATACTTAAACTTTTTTCGGTGATGACTTACCTGAAATCCTTACATGTTTACCTTATTCTGGAGACGATCAACACATAACTCATAAGATAAACTCAATCCCAATTCACATTACATCATCAAGGCTTCTTCGAGCAAGTATAAATTGATACAAACATAGGAAAGAATCCATCGTCATGAGCTATGATGGTACTCGCTAACGCAAGGCAATACCGATGCTATTTGACTCACTTGGACTACCATCAAAACCGAAAAAAGAAGAGTAGAAAGAAGAAGAGGAGAATAAAAATAAAGAAGAACATGTATAAGTTACCTTTTTATTGCTTGCTGAAACGATGGATGAAAGGAGGTGGTTACATCGGTGTTACTCTCAACATAAATCTCTCTCTTCTTACATGAATCTTAGTCTAACCTATGCTTACAAAAAAATAAAAATTATATAAAATAAAAATAAAACCTACATTAACAAGAATGAAAAACTGGCCTAAGAATCTATCTCTGCTTGATCGTTCCTCTACTTCTGATGTGTGGAGTATTTATAGGATAGAAATGAATAAGAAAACGAGTCTAAAAAAGGGGAAGCTGGCTATTTTTGAATTTGAATCCTCTCCTTATCTTCAAACTTGATTTGATGTGAATATTTAATTCTGATCTGTACCTTGTTGGCATATTGATTGCTGAATATAACTTATCAAATGATAGAATTAGAAACAGTGACCAACGTAAGAGTTGTAGCCCTTTAAGTCTTCTTTCTGGATTATCTTGAATCATTAGATTTGAGTTTTGATAGAAAAAGTTATGATTCAAATACTAAAATATATTTGGTCTAAATCTGAGTCAAAATTACTTCATCTCATCTATTTTTCTTCTCTCTATTCATTTATCCATTTAGATTTTGAATTTGGACTCTATATTTGACATTATCCTGGGTTGATCTTTAGCTAATCAAAATGGATTTATAGAAATCCAAATTTATCGGTTTCTATTTGGTGTTATCTTTCTGATTTGCTCTGATCTTCAGCTGAACATTTGCCCCAATCTTTGATTTGTTTTGGATGTGGTGATATCCTCATACATCTTTAAGTTAACTGAATTGATTCACCAAAATTAGATTTTAACTGACTGTGTCTGGGAGCATCCACAGAGTTAAATATAATTTTAACTGGTATTTATTTGGTTTAATCCTCTTTCTCTCTATGATTATCTTCTGCAAAATAGACATTTAAGATAAGAAAATTAGCATATTTATTACACGATAAATGTAGGAGTGTAATAAAAAGAATGCAAAATATGTGTACGATCACACCCACACCTATCTTTTGTTCATCCTCGAGCAAAATAACAAAACTAAATCAAAGATTATTAAACTACTTTCGCAGGCCACATGATTGCACTGAGGATGTGCAACAAGCCGTTAAACTTCTAGGTTTCCCTTATAGGATGATTTTTATCTCGTAAGGGTTTTCAGTGGCTTACATCCACAAAATCCATAAAGAAATTGAAACAAAGTATTAGTATTTTGAAAACACATTTTGAAATAGAAAAATATTTGAAGTATTTTTGTAAGAATTAAGTAATTTATAAGTTATAGGAATTTCATTCTTAAGCTTAGTCTTTATTCAAAAACTTGTTATAAATCAAGGCAAGGAGTCAAACTATATTTCTCATCTAGACTATTATTTTACCTTAAGTTATATGTATCTTTATGATCGTGAAATTTTAACTCGGGATTCTTTAACTCAACTCTTATGCTTTATTTTTTTCTTTTATTTTTTTTTAAATTTTGGTGATATTATTCCTTAGTTCTATTAGGCTTTCTAATCTGCCTATATAACGAGCCTTTAATCGGTGACTCCCAAACCAAACAGTCTTAGGGCACTAGGTGAGAAAACACCCCAAGGACTTAAGGACTCGAGCAAACAAGGCCACAAAACTAAGAATTTTATTATATGAACCGCTTTTAAGTGTGAATACTTGTACTTTATGAGGCACAAGTACCCAGCTTAATCAGAATTTTTTGATATATATATATATATATTTTCTTTTTTAATGAGGCATAAGAATCGTTGTTTTTTGAACCCTACGTGTGTAAGTGCGTAAAGCATGCATATTTCATCAAGGTAAAAATCAAGACTAAATTACTTTTCTAAATTTTCTTCCTAACCTTAGAAATCAAATAAATAATTTTATATTTACCAAGAATAAGAAATCCTAATTATGATTATCCTATTCCTTAAAATTAACTTAATTTCTTATAAAAATATGTCAAAATATTGCTCTCTTTTCAAAAATAAATAAAGAAAAATGTTAGTTTTTTTATTTTAAATAAAAAATCTATGTTATATTAGAACCCTTCCCCACACCTATCTCATGCATTGTCCTTGAAAGTACACCTAGAGGGGGGTGAATAGGTGTACGGCTAATCTATGAACAATAATGCGAAATTTAAAACTAATTGCAACACACTTAGTGTAACCAACGAGTGTAGTCGAATTCTCGATGAAGGGCTCTGAACTAACTCCTCTTGATTCCTCTGAATAAGAGTTGAGGTGCTATATGAAGCTCTCGTAGTTAAATACAAGTGAGGCACAACCAAGCATATAAGAATGATATGACAATATGAATCAATGCAAGGCACAATATAAGAAAGAGTTAGAGAAAGTGGATCAAACGCAAACACCAAGATATGTTTCAAGGTCGAGCACACCCACCTTCACACAGAAGGATTTTCACTAACTCGTCCACAAAGGACTTCCCACATAGGGAAACCTCCAATGAGGATTTTGGGCAATACTATAACTGGGAGTACACAACTCCTCTCTCAAATACAACACAACCTCTACACTAACTAGGCACAAAGTCACTCAAACACAATCACCTCATACTTGAGAGATTCTAACACAATCTCCACCTCTCACTGGAGGGAGCCAAATACCACTTCCACTATCACCTCACACTTGAGGGATACCAACTCAATCACCTCTCACTAGAGGGATATCATAAAGATGGAAGGTTTACAACTTGGTGGTCTATCTCAACCACAAACTAATTCTTTTCTCACAAAACAAAGTTCCTAATAGATAGGATAGCAAGATAAGCTCAAGTGTGAAAAATAAAGAGTTTGGAAACAAAAACATAAAGAAAAATACTTGGGAAAACAAGTTAAACAAGATTGAAATGAAGATAAAAACCAATATCCCAAATATCCTATTTTTCTTTGATTTTTCCAACCCTTTAAAAACAAATAAAGATTGATCTTTTGGCACTAAAAACTCTTTTGAAAACATGTATAAAAACACTAGAGAAGATAAGAATTTTTGGCTCTTAAAAACTTGTTCAGAAACAACTCAAATGGGGGGATATTTATACCCCATTTGGAATCTGCCCATTGGCAGTAGAAAAAGCCCAGATTGGCCTTCCGGTCGACCGGCCGGTCGACCGGCCAACGGTCAAAAAATCGACCGTTGAGCCCTCCGGTCGACCGTGCCAGAACCAGAGAGCAACGGCTCTCTGGCCGGTCGACCGAGCTGGTTTACAGAGAGCAGAGCTCTCTGCCCGGTCGACCGGAGGCTTTCCAAAGAGCAGAGCTCTCTAGCGGTCGACCAACCCGGTCGACCGGCGTCCCAGCTTGGCTGCGTGCATGTTCTGTGCATGTCAGTCGACGGGCCCAGTCGACCGGCAGTCAGCTAGCCTGGCAACTATGGAACTGAAAAACTAGACTTTTTATTATCAAATAAATCCCATAAAATCTCATAAATTTCACAAAAATCAATTTTTGTTATATCTTTGAAAAACAAACATGTTTGAGCAAAAATCAAACTATGTTACAAATATTTTGAACCATTTTTATGACTTGAAAAATTGCCTTAAACCAAAATTTGTATTTTTCAAAACTTAGATTTTTGAAATGGAAATCCGATTTTTCCAAAATACATGTAAATACAAAATATGATATTTAAACAACTTTGAAGCATATAGTATATGGATAGAATCCAATATACATGAAAGAGATATATATCAATGTTTTTGACATTAAATCCGAAAATAAGTTTTGTTTAAATGCAAAACCCAAATATATGAATAGGTTATCAAAATAAGCTTTTCTAAGAATATGAAGCATACATGTATATAGATCAAATCTAATATAGATTAAACCATGTAAACTTGTTTTGATATAATACCTTTCATAAAAACCAAGATCGGTTAAACCAAAAACCAAAACCAAAACATGAAACGTGTGTGTGCTGTGAACTTGAGCATATCACACTATCTAATCTTTAACAATGGATCTAAACTAACTATTCTAAAACAAACCGAGGTCTTCTTATAAAGCACCGTCTTCAAGTCGACTCGATCCAAACGTGATCCACCGAGCTTGACTCCAACGAGTGCTAGATATGAACTTTGACGCTCGGGCTCTTGAATCACCATGTGAAAGCTCCAAAACACCTTTGTTGAAGCTAATCACCTACTAATATCTTGGTTAAATATCTGAAACTAAATATCACAAGATTATTAGTAAACTATAACTACATGAGTTAATCGTCATCAAAACTAGAGTGGAAGGCCTCTGGGCCAACAATCTCCCCTTTTTGATGATGACAAAACTCATGGAGTTATATATGCATGGATTAAAGTTAAGCTTCAAAGAAGCTCCCCTTAACTCATGCATAGCAATAAACAATAAGATATGCAGTGAATATTAAACATGAATATGCATAAACATGCATAATGAAATAAACATGTTCTTGATACCAAAATTTAAAATAAATTACTTTTCCTTTTGTTTAAAATAAACATGTTCTTAAATACCAATTGGAAATATAAACTTAAAATAAACATGTTCTTTAAATAATTGCTCCTGATACTAATAAAAATTTCAATTGAAAGCTTTTAAAAGCAATAAAAGCTCTTGATACCAATCAATAAAAACTCTTGATACCAATTGAAAGATAATCAATAAAAGCTCTTGATGCCAACAATAAAAATTTTAACAAAAGTTCTTGATACCAATAAAATAAAATAACAAAATATGTTCTTGATACTAATATCCATACTCTTGATACCAATATCAACAAAATATCAAAACATAAAACAAACTCTTTTGATACCAATATGAAACAAACTTTGATATAAACATGCATATATACTCAAATACTTCTTCCTCTTTTTGTCAATCATCAACAAAGGGGTTAAAGTAAATAATAAAACAATGTTCTCCCCCTTTTTGTCTGAAACAAAAAAATCAACAAGAGGTGAAATCAAATCAAAACATTATGATGCCAATTGAAAAAATATATATCAATTTAGTGCATCATGATATCAATTGAAAATAAATAAAACATACCAATTGAAAGTACATAAAACAAATGTTTTTAATATAAATTTAAATAAACATGTTTATATTATACCAATTGAAAGTAAATAAAACATGTTGAAGAAATCAACTAAAAATTTTGATATCAATTGAAAGATGTAAACATATAGGTAATATTGATACCTATTGTAAAAATTAGTACCAATTGAAAGTAATTTTTCATTAGGAGCATATGATACCAAAAAAAAAATCAATCTCATTTTTCAATCATTTTTCAACATAAAGTGTGGGAGTAAAATACCAAAGGGAAACAAAACCAAATAAAAAGTGAAATATGAATTTTTTACCTCTTTATGAAATTCCAAACAAAATGATGCATAAGCTTGTATAAGATCCCAATTGAAACATAATCAATTGAAATATAATAATCATTTAAGAAATCAAGCTTAGCATAACCAAAATTTGTGCTAAAAATATAGAGATATAATAAGCACAAATAAAATACATATATGTATGGAAATTAAATACCAATCGAAATTGATACTATTTGAAGTGTAAACATAAATATATAAAAAACATATATGCGTATACAAAAAAAATGTCAATAGTGATACCAATTGAAAAGATCCAATGATACCAATTAAAAGTATAATAAAAATCAAGTGTATAACTCATATTCGCTACCACCTATTCATGCACATGTTTAAATAGATTTTCAATTAAGAGCATATAAAGTATGGTCACCCAACCAGCCGCCCTTGGAAGGGTAGGGGTTTTCAAAAATAAGTTTGAAAATATAGTATGTTTGAAAAACTCTACCAAATGAAGAATATGAACTAGTTATATTAAAATCTTGTAAACTAGTACGAAATCCTTCAAGTAAGGAATAAAATAAGAATATATTCTATAAAACATGATAATCACTAAACCAATGTCACTCAAAATCTATATAGCACATATAATACTCATGAAAATAAAATCATGAGAAAACATCAAATAATTACAAAACATAGTCATGAAAATAGGCAATTAAGCTCAAATACGAAATTCCTTAAAAATATGAAAATCATCAAAACTAGAATCCTTCAAGGTATATGTATGTTTTGTACAAACTTAGAATATACATACATATGCTAACATAAATGAGTCCACAAAAGTATATGCATGAAGGCAAGTGGCTCAAGGATGTATATGTATAACTAATAGTTTAGACAAAATAGACATATACATGAAGTTTAAACATAAACATGAAAATATGTCAAAAATATGGAATACAAGTCAAAATGTATGAATCATCAAAACTAGATTATACTAGTACATCCAATAAGTACAAATGAGCGTTTAAGCACAAACACATAATAATCTATTTGTGGCTCACTAGTTGTACAAGTATATACCTAAGTTTTAATGAAAACTAACATCTAAACATGTAATCAAAATATGAAGCATAGAAATCAAAACAAAACTCATAGATCATTATGTAAATGAACATGCATTAGATCTATGATATACATAATAGTTAAACTAAAGTGAGAACACAAAATATGGGTCCATATAAACATGGGTGTCTCAAATATTAATCATGCATATCACTAACCTAATTATCATGACATTTAACATAAAAATCAAGAAACATCAAATCATGCTAAAAATCAATGACATGAAACGCATGTAAACATAAATGAGGAGTAAGAGATCGTTACTAAAATCGATGCGGGTACATCTCTATTTCTCCAAACCATGGTGGTCTTCCCACCAAACTCCCCTTGAAAGTGATGCATCCAAATAGTCCTCTTTAAGCTCGGAACGCATCCATTTCAAGGCACCATCACTCTCACGTTAAGTGAGAGCTCACACTTACATCAAATAAAATAGGAGTGGTCTTTGGTACCCACACTTTTTTTGATCCATGGGGTTAGCTCCTTTCCTAACCGAAACAAATTTAGTTGCTAAATTTGAATCATGTATACGATCATAACAAAACTTAGCAAGGTGGCCCTTACGTCCACAATGTGTACAAGTATACACATGAGCATACATTGTGTGATGGGTGTGAACGTGGGGAGCATGTGTATGCCGTGATTTGTGTGCATGCATAGGAGGAACTTGTTTCTTTCGAAACATAGATTCCAAACGTTAGTGGTTCAAAGCACAATGACTCAAAGTGGAGCCCAAACAATCCACACTCTTCTTAAGCATACAAATATCATTTTCAATCATGGAAGAAGAGGTGCATGCAATAGGTGAGTTTGTAACGCCCCGATCCCGGCGGGTACGGAGACGTTACTGCAACGTATATACGCAGGTCAGAAATACCCTCACGTATATACGCTAAGCATCAGTACAGGCAAGAATCAGAGTACGGAAGCAAATGGAGCATTATACATTCCAACACATGAGTACAATTATAAAGTTATCACCAGAGGTGACAAATATTACAATAATATTACATCACCAACATGACGCAAATGCGAGAATAAAAGGATGTACAAGTATGAACAGTACAAAAGGCACTCACGAGTTTACAAAAGGAAAACTCGAGAGGCACATAGGGGGCCTGGAAGGATAGAGCTTCAGATGGTCTGCTGGAGATCCATGCTACCGCTGCGCCACTCTGATCAACAACTGGGGGAATCCACACGCTCCAAGCTCCATGACCTGGACATGAGAATCCAGGGGAGTCAGATAGAACTCCCCAGGCGAGTGGTGATACAAAAGCCAGATGGCGTGCTGAGATAAGTACAAGTGTATCGATAAAACCGAATCATAATCATGCATTGAAAACCGTGTCGTGAGCATAAGCATGTATAGGCAGGTAGATATATAACAAGTGATATCAAGCAGGAAGTACTCATGGTATGGTAAGAGAAGAACATGAGACTGATGGAATGGAACACAAGGAATAAAGCAGGGTATGAGCAGCAAATATGATAATAATCATAAAATCAGAAATCCGATGTAAAACCCAATAGAAGTAAGCTCGGTAAAGCATACAACGGATCCATAGTTGACATCTTTTATTATTATTATTACTCGTCTTACCCTGATGTCTAGATATGTGAACTAGCGTCCCAGCACACATATATCCACATCTGAGTAAAGCAAGGTTGTTATTGGAAACCAACGGGGGTATCAACGAACAATGTTTACAGTGGGTCCCGTGCATACCCGGGACCACGGCCCAGGATGTTCCGTTGCTTGGTGATGGAACCTACCGCAAGGCGATTCAGGAGGGTCTTATGGATGCCCTTATCAAGATGGTACCAGGAAGGAGGGAGCCAGCTCTCCCCTCGGTCCCCTGGAGGCCCACAGGTCAGACCGGAAGTTTTAGTTGCACAACATGCCTAATACCACTGTAAACACGAACATATATTGATAGCCGTAAGTTTCCCCCGACCTGATGTAAGTTGTCTCATTTTACGGTTTATTCGATGATTATCAGATCCCGGGAATGAGCAGGAATAAGTCAGGAATATCAGGAATACATGTGTATCAGGAGTACAGTTTGTACTATCAAGATGTCAGGTTATCATTCCGTTATCGTGATAATCATGAGAGTCAAGTATATCATGCCGGGTGTCAAGGGATAGCATGACAGGAGGATGATATTTGGCAGGTGACCAATCATGTCAGGAGATTAATATTAGTCCAGTGGCAAGTCATGTCATAACAAGGGGCCTTGCCAAGAAGTAGCAGGTCTGGTGTCAGGTGATAACACTTCAGTTGTCAGGTGATACGAACAGGTGTTAAATAGTAGCATGTAGTTAACAGGTATGAAATAATGGCATGTCAAGTGCTAACATATCAGGTAAATATATGGCATGTGATAAAGTAGTAGTTGAGCACAACCAAGCGGAGCTGAGCAAGCTGGAGGCACAGATAGCAAACAGTATTTAACACTGGAGCGTCTGGCAAGGTTACCGGGACAACTCGGCTTAAGGTGCGAGTAGAAAATCTGGCAGCCTCTCGCCTGGACGAATCTAGTGGTAAAGTGCTGAGTGCTGATCATGATAATCAGGCGGAGCTGAAGAACCTGACGATCCCAATCACCTCTTTTTCAAGATAGTGAGAGACCGGAGGCTGAAGAACGGAGAGACCTGTCGGTCCCAATCACTTCCCTTTCGAGATCGTGAGAGACCGGAGGCTGAAGGGTCCGGAAGTCAAGTACGCTCGGGGTTTAAGCGCACTCTCGGTGGCTACTAGCCATCCCAGGAATGGGCAGAAACCCAGAGTCCAACGACCACGAAGGGTCGGCCACGCATGGTATAAAACAGTAAAATACAACATAGGCATGGTATATGTACAAGAATTAAACTACACTAATACAAGCATTCATCACAAAGCAATACATGTCCAGTCATTGGCACTCGGCCATACACAAATACAGGGACTCGGAAAAAGTGAAAATAATTAGAGTAGCGGATTCCCGGGATTCGGTTGCGGATGCGGAAAACTTTCGGAAAAATACCGAAATCGTCCGAAAATCAAGTATCTCGGAACGACCCGCAAAAATTCTCAAAAATCAAGAATATTATTCTAAGAATAATGGTGAAATCCATTTCAAGAAATTCTTTATAGTTTTTACATTAAAAATCTTGGAATCGGCCACCAATATCGGTCGACACCCAATCTGGCAGAAATCTGATAAATTCTGAAAATTCCAAAAAAATATATTAAGATAAAAAATATTATTCTAAGAAAATATGGAAAAGCGGTTTCTCAAAATTTGACTCCATTTGTAAATTAAAAATCCAGGAATCGGTCAGCGGTGCTGGTCGACACTGGTTTTGAAGATTTTCCATTTAATTCAGGAAAATTCTAGAAAATCATAGAAAATCTAAAATATTGGGAAATGATGTTTAAAACTGAAATCGGTCAAATCAGAATACCAGACAAGAATTAAACTACCCTAATACAAGCATTCGTCACAAAAGCAATACATGTCCAGTCATTGGCACTCGGCCATACACAAATACAGGGACTCAGCCCAATACAAAATACATTTAAACATGGAATAAAATACATGTCGACCCGACAAAGCGGGGAAACCCAAATGGAGGCGAGGACACTTGCCTAATCACCGAAAATGCCGAAAAGTCTGAAATCCATGGAACTCGCGCACGCGTTAGAAAGAAAGTGAAGAGGAGAGAGAAGAGAGAGTGCACAGGGAGACACGGGTTTTGAGAGTGAGACGCGGGGGTCGCAGACGCGGGAGTAGCAGACGCGAAATTAGTGTCGCAAGAATGGCAGACGCGGGAATAGCAGACGCGGGATTCACGTCGCATAGATGCCACAAACGCGAGGTTCGAGACCCGCGTTCAAGTCAGGACGCGAGGAGAACGCGGACGCGGACGTGGGTTCTGCGTCGCGTTAACACAAGAGGAACACAGACACGGGCATGGGCTCCATGCTGTGTCAAACAGGAACGCGCGGATGGCGTTAAGGAATTGTCTGGACGCAGGGTGAAGATCCGCGTCAGCAATCAACAGAGAGGAAGAGAGAAAGGGAAAGGTGATTTCGGGGTGGTGGTGTTTCTTTGGTGAAGAAGATGGATTTTGGTGGAGTAATGTAAAAGGAGGTGATGATGAAGGTGATGTTTGGAGGTTGAAGTAGTGGAGATGGAGGTGGTGAAAGTAAAAATGGTGGTGAAGAGGGAAGCTTCTTAGTGGTGGTGATGGAATTTGTGGAAGGTGGTGAAATTGTCGCCGAAATGATTACCGGAATAATCGTGATCGATTACCGGAATAATCACCGGAGATGTTGCCGACGAAGAAGAGCTCGGCCCCAATCCAAGGAGGGTGGCCGCCCTAGGTTATGGTGGTGGGGTGATGGTGAAATTGATGGTGGAAGTGAAGATGGTGGTGGTGACGTTGGTGTTGTCGTTTGAAGTTGTTACCGAAATGATTACCGGAATAATCGTAAACGATTACCGGAATAATCATCGGAGATATGGCCGATGAAGAAGAGCTCGGCCCCAATCCAAAGGAGGTGGCTGGCTCTTGATGTGGTGATGGGGTGGTGGTTATGTGGAGGGTTTTGATGGTGGTGGTATTTTTGGAGAAGGTAAAGGAGAAGGTGGAGGCTTTGGTGGAGTTGTTGGAGTTTGTGGTGGTTTACATGGAGATGGAGGAGGAAGAAGATGAAGGTAAGGAGTTGGAGAAGTTGTAGTGGTTGTTGTTGTGGTGGAGATGAAGGAGGAGTTGGTGGTGGTTAAGGTGTTGGTGAAGAGAAAAATGAAGTGGAAAGATGAAGGAAAGGTTTATATAGGAATTGGATTTGTGAAGGTAATGTAAAAAGTGTTTAGAGAGTGGGTTTTTTGTAAAATGGAGGGGTTAGGTGGCTCTTTGGCCGGCCATGGTGATGGGGATAGGAGTTTGAGATATTTTGGAGAAGATATTTTTGGAGGAAAGGAGATATTTTTGGAGGAAGAATGTAGAAGATAATGGAAGAATGGAGAAGTTTGGAGAATTTGGTGGAAGGAAAAGGAAGGAAAGAAAATGGAAAAAGTAAAAGAAAATGAAAAGAGGAAGATATTTTCTTGAAAGAAAACGTGAAAATAATTAGAGTAGCGGATTCCCGGGATTCGGTTGCGGATGCGGAAAACTTTCGGAAAAATACCGAAATCGTCCGAAAATCAAGTATCTCGGAACGACCCGTAAAAATTCTAAAAAATCAATAATATTATTCTAAGAATCATGGTGAAATCCATTTCAAGAAATTCTTTATAGTTTTTAAATTAAAAATCCTGGAATCGGCCGCCAATATCGTTCGACACCCAATCTGGCAGAAATCTGATAAATTCTGAAAATTCTCAAAAAATATATTAAGATAGAAAATATTATTCTAAAAAAATATGGGAAAGCGGTTTCTCAAAATTTGACTCCATTTGTAAATTAAAAATCCAGAAATCGGTCAGCTGTGCTGGTCGACACTGGTTTTGAAGATTTTCCATTTAATTCAGGAAAATTTCAAAAAATTATAGAAAATCTAAAATATTAGGAAATGATGTTTAAAACTGAAATCGATCAAATCGGAATACCAGAAAGACCAAATTGAGTAATACACTAGGATCGGGTCCCTGGTTTAGAGAAGAGCAGACTCTGAGTCCACGAATCCTGATCCAAGACAAAACGATCATATAAATAATTCATAATACAAAATAAATATAGGAAGTAAATCGAAAAATACGATCGAAAAATCTGAATACGCAACTAAGTACGTATTCTGGGAGCGGGGTGTTACATTCCATCCACCTTACAAAAAATTGCGTCCTCGCAATTTCGATAAGGGGTAAAATGAACACAAAGGGGACATGGGTGGAATTTATACCATTCAAGATATGAAGTACTATAGGTAGGGCTCTCAAGTTGACGAAATAGTAATCAGAATATAGATATCTTCTGCACCTCTGGCTGTATAAGTTTTTGAACGGTACCAAATAATACTGATCTGATGTCGTTACTTTGCAATAGAGTTGGATACTTGATAGCCCTCCGAGAAGAAGCCAGAATACTGAAGATATAGGAAACCCTGATAGTCATGAGCATAATAAAGAAGACCGATAATTGAGAATTCTGAATACCAGGCATCAATCACTCTGAAAGATATAGCGAGAATGTAGAATATCCGTAGAGAATTCCGACTATTGACTCCTGAAAGATAACCCGATTAGGATCAATCCTGAGAATACCCGAACTTCAAAGAGTTGGCCAAAGAGATCATATAATCGCTTCATTCAGAACCAGCCACTACTTCTCTAGTCTATTCATATCTTATACGTTGCAGTAACGTCTCCGTACCCGTCGGGATCGGGGCGTTACAGGATGGTATCAGAGCCTAGGTTCTACATCCTCAGTACGTCCAGACGGCAAATTAATGGTAAAGAAATTTGAAACTCGAATGCATAAGTCCTGATTATACAGTCCAACTACAAGTACAGAGTTATCTATTCATTCTTGATCATCCTTCCTTTGATTCCTAAACCCTTCCATCTTTCCCCTGTTTTGGTTTTTCGAAGCCTTTATACCAACTTAAGATATGAATAGACTAGAGACCTGTAACGCCCCGATCCCGGCAGGAACGGAGACGTTACTGCAACGTATATACGCAGGTCAGAAATACCCTCACGTATATACGCTAAGCATCAGTACAGGCAAGAATCAGAGTACGGAAGCAAATGGAGCATTATACATTCCAACACATGAGTACAATTACAAAGTTATCACCAGAGGTGACAAATATTACAATAATATTACATCACCAACATGGCGCAAATGCGAGAATACAAAGGATGTACAAGTATGAACATTACAAAAGGCACTCACGAGTTTACAAAAGGAAAACTCGAGAGGCACACAGGGGGCCTGGAAGGATAGAGCTTCAGATGGTCTGCTGGAGATCCATGCTACCGCTACGCCACTCTGATCAACAACTGGGGGAATCCACACGCTCCAAGCTCCATGACCTGGACATGAGAATCCAGGGGAGTCAGATAGAACTCCCCAGGCGAGTGGTGATACAAAAGCCAAATGACGTGCTGAGATAAGTACAAGTGTATCGATAAAACTGAATCATAATCATGCATTGAAAATCGTATCGTGAGCATAAGCATGTATAGGCAGGTTGATATATAACAAGTGATATCAAGCAGGAAGTACTCATGGTATGGTAAGATAGGAACATGAGACTGATGGAATGGAACACAAGGAATAAAGCAGGGTATGAGCAGCGAATATGATAATAATTATAAAATCAGAAATCCGATGTAAAACCCAATAGAAGTAAGCTCGGTAAAGCATACAACGGATCCATAGTTGGCATCTTTTATTATTATTATTACTCGTCTTACCCTGATGTCTAGATATGTGAACTAGCGTCCCAGCACACATATATCCACATCTGAGTAAAGCAAGGTTGTTATTGGAAACCAACGGGGGTATCAACGAACAATGTTTACAGTGGGTCCCGTGCATACGCGGGACCACGGCCCAGGATGTTCCGTTGCTTGGTGACGGAACCTACCGCAAGGCGATTCAGGAGGGTCTTATGGATGCCCTTATCAAGATGGTACCAGGAAGGAGGGAGCCAGCTCTCCCCTCGGTCCCCTGGAGGCCCACAGGTCAGACCGAAAGTTTTAGTTGCACAACATGCCTAATACCACTGTAAACACGAACATATATTGATAGCCGCAAGTTTCCCCAACCCGATGTAAGTTGTCTCATTTTACGATTTATTCGATGATTATCAGATCCCGGGAATGAGCAGGAATAAGTCAGAATATCAGGAATACATGTGTATCAGGAGTACAGTTTGTACTATCAAGATGTCAGGTTATCATTCCGTTATCGTGATAATCATGAGAGTCAAGTATATCATGCCGGGTGTCAAGGGATAGCATGACAGGAGGATGATATTTGGCAGGTGACCAATCATGTCAGGAGATTAATATTAGTCCAGTGGCAAGTCATGCATAACAAGGGGCCTTGCCAAGAAGTAGTAGGTCTGGTGTCAGGTGATAACACTTCAGTTGTCAGGTGATACGAACAAGTGTTAAATAGTAGCATGTAGTTAACAGGTATGAAATAATGGCATGTCAAGTGTTAACATATCAGGTAAATACATGGCATGTGATAGAGTAGTAGCTGAGCACAACCAAGCGGAGCTGAGCAAGCTGGAGGCACAGATAGCAAACAGTATTTAACACTGGAGCGTCTGGCAAGGTTACCGGGACAACGGACTTAAGGTGCGAGTAGAAAATCCGGCAGCCTCTCGCCTAGACGAATCTAGTGGTAAAGTGCTGAGTGCTGATCATGATAACCAGGCGGAGCTGAAGAACCTGACGGTCCCAATCACCTCTCTTTAAGATAGTGAGAGACCGGAGGCTGAAGGACGGAGAGACCTGTCGGTCCCAATCACTTCCCTTTCGAGATCGTGAGAGACCGGAGGCTGAAGGGTCCGGAAGTCAAGTACGCTCGGGGTTTAAGCGCACTCTCGGTGGCTACTAGCCATCCCAGGAGTGGGCAGAAACCCAGAGTCCAACGACCACGAAGGGTCGGCCACACATGGTATAAAACAGTAAAATACAACATAGGCATGGTATATGTACAAGAATTAAACTACCCTAATACAAGCATTCGTCACAAAGCAATACATGTCCAGTCATTGGCACTCGGCCATACACAAATACAGGGACTCAGCCCAATACAAAATACATTTAAACATGAAATAAAATACATGTCGACCCGACAAAGCGGGGAAACCTAAATGGAGGTGAGGACACTCGCCTAATCACCGAAAATGCCGAAAAGTCCAAAATCCATGGAACTCGCGCATGCGTTAGAAAGAAAGTGAAGAGGAGAGAGAAAGAGAGAGTGCACGGGAGACACGGGTTTTGAGAGTGAGACGCGGGGGTCGCAGACGCGGAGTAGCAGACGCGAAATTAGTGTCGCAAGAATGGCAGACGCGGGAAAAGCAGACGCGGGATTCACGTCGCATAGATGCCACAAACATGAGGTTCGAGACCCGCATTCAAGTCAGGACGCGAGGATAACGCGGACGCCGATGTGGGTTCTGCGTCACGTTAACACAAGAGGAACACAGACGCGGGCATGGGCTCCGTGCTGTGTCAATACAGGAACGCGCGGATGGCGTTAAGGAATTGTCTGGACGCAGGGTGAAGATCCGCGTTAGCAATCAACAGAGAGGAAGAGAGAAAGGGAAAGGTGATTTCGGGGTGGTGGTGTTTCTTTGGTGAAGAAGATGGATTTTGGTGGAGTAATGTAAAAGGAGGTGATGATGAAGGTGATATTTGGAGGTTGAAGTAGTGGAGATGGAGGTGGTGTTATGGTGGTGAAAGTAAAAATTGTGGTGAAGAGGGAAGCTTCTTAGTGGTGGTGATGGAATTTGTGGAAGGTGGTGAAATTGTCGCCGGAATGATTACCGGAATAATCGTGATCGATTACTGGAATAATCACCGGAGATGTTACCGACGAAGAAGAGCTCGGCCCCAATCCAAGGAGGGTGGCCGGTCTAGGTTATGGTGGTGGGGTGATGGTGAAATTGATGGTGGAAGTGAAGATGGTGGTGGTGACGTTGGTGTTGTCGTTTGAAGTTGTTACTGAAATGATTACCGGAATAATCGTAAACGATTACCGGAATAATCATCGGAGATATGGCCTATGAAAAAGAGCTCGGCCCAATCCAAAGGAGGTGGCCGGCTCTTGATGTGGTGATGGGGTGGTGGTTTTGTGGAGGGTTTTGATGGTGGTGGTATTTTTGGAGAAGGTAAAGGAGAAGGTGGAGGCTTTGGTGGAGTTGTTGGAGTTTGTGGTGGTTTACATGGAGATAGAGGAGGAAGAAGATGAAGGTAAGGAGTTGGAGAAGTTGTAGTGGTTGTTGTTGTGGTGGAGATGAAGGAGGAGTTGGTGGTGGTTAAGGTGTTGGTGAAGAGAAAAATGAAGTGGAAAGATGAAGGAAAGGTTTATATAGGAATTGGATTTGTGAAGGTAATGTAAAAAGTGTTGTTTAGAGAGGGGTTTTTTGTAAAATGGAGGGGTTAGGTGGCTCTTTGGCCGGCCATGGTGATGGGAGAGGAGTTTGAGATATTTTGGAGAAGATATTTTGGAGGAAAGGAGATATTTTTGGAGGAAGAATGTAGAAGATAATGGAAGAATGGAGAAGTTTGGAGAATTTGATGGAAGGAAAAGGAAGGAAAGAAAATGGAAAAAGGAAAAGAAAATGAAAAGAGGAAGATATTTTCTTGAAAGAAAAAGTGAAAATAATTAGAGTAGCGGATTCCGGGATTCGGTTGCGGATGCGGAAAACTTTCGGAAAAATACCGAAATCGTCCGAAAATCAAGTATCTCAGAACGACCCGCAAAAATTCTAAAAAATCAAGAATATTATTCTAAGAATCATGGTGAAATGCATTTCAAGAAATTCTTTATAGTTTTTAAATTAAAAATCCTGAATCGGCCGCCAATATCGGTCGACACCCAATCTGGCAGAAATCTGATAAATTCTGAAAATTCCCAAAAAATATATTAAGATAGAAAATATTATTCTACGAAAATATGGGAAAGCGGTTTCTTAAAATTTGACTTCATTTGTAAATTAAAAATCTAGGAATCGGTCAGCGGTGCTGGTCGACACTAGTTTTGAAGATTTTCCATTTAATTCAGAAAAATTCCAAAAAATCATAGAAAATCTAAAATATTGGGAAATGATGTTTAAAACTGAAATAGGTCAAATTGGAATACCAGAAAGACCAAATTGAGTAATACACTAGGATCGGATCCCTGGTTCAGAGAAGAGCAGACTCTTAGTCCACGAATCCTGATCCATGACAAAACGATCATATAAATAATTCATAATAGAAAATAAATATAGGAAGTAAATCGAAAAATACGATCGAAAAATCTGAATACGCAATTAAGTACGTATTCCGGGAGCGGGGTGCTATTATCAAGATAGGATTTCTTGGTAGCGGCAAGGAAAACATTCAAGCTTAGAGTTTTTAGATACATACTCATCCTAAATTTTCACATGTCAATATTGAAAACATCAAACATGAGAGGTGTCAAGCAATCCATGAGTGTGTGTAAACAATATACGTGTGCAAACGCAAATGATAGATTAGCAAAACCAAAATCATACTCCTAGGTGGTTAAACATAATATCATGAGCGTAGGCTCTGATACCAATTGAAAGTACACCTAGAGGGGGGTGAATAGGTGTACGAATAATCTATGAACAATAATGCGGATATTTAAAACTAATTGCAACACACTTAGTGTAACCAACGATTGTAACCGAATTCCCGGTGAAGGGCTCTGGACTAACTCCTCTTGATTCCTCTGAATAAGAGTTGAGGTGCCAAATGAAGCTCTCGTGGTTAAACACAAGTGAGGCACACAAACAAACACAACCAAGCATATAAGAATGATATGACAATATAAATCAGTGCAAGGCACAATATAAGAGAGAGAGTTAGAGAAAGTAGATCAAATGTAAACACCAAGATATGTTTCGAGGTTCGAGCACACAGCTCTACGTCCCTGCCTTCACACAGAAGGATTTTCACTTACTCGTCCACAAAGGACTTCCCACACAGGGAAACCACCAATGAGGATTTTGGGCAATACAATAACCGGAAGTACACAACTCCTCTCTCAAATACAACACAATCTCTACACTTAGAGGCTAGGCACAAAGCCACTCAAACACAATCACCTCACACTTGAGGGATTCTAACACAATCTCCATCTCTCACTAGAGGGAGCCAAATACCACTTCCACTATCACTTCGCACTTGAGGGATACCAACTCAATCACCGCTCACTAGAGGGAATCATAAAGATGGAAGGTTTACAACTTGGTGGTCTATCATAACCACAAACCAATTCTTTTCCCACAAAATAAAGATCCTAATAGATAGGATAGCAAGATAAGCTCAAGTGTGAAAAATAAAGAGTTTGGAAACAAAAACACAAAGAAAAATACTTGAGAAAATAAGTTAAACAAGATTGAAATGAAGATCAAAACCAATATCCCAAATATCTTATTTTTCTTTGATTTTCCAACCCTTTAAAAATAAATAAAGATTGATCTTTTGGTACTAAAAACTCTTTTGAAAACTTGTATAAAAATACTAGAGAAGATCAGATTTTTTGGCTCTTAAAACTTGTTCAGAAATAACTCAAATGGGGAGATATTTATACCCCATTTGGAATATGCCCGTTGGCAGCAGAAAAGGCCCAGATAGGCCTTCCGGTCGACCGGCCAACGGTCAAAAAATCGACCGTTGAGCCCTCTGGTCGACCGCTTGGTCGACCGTGCCAGAATCAGAGAGCAATGGCTCTCTGGCCGGTCGACCGCCCGGTCGACCGAGCTGGTTTACAGAGAGCAAAGCTCTCTGCCCGGTCGACCGACCCGGTCGATTGGAGGCTTTCCAGAGAGCAGAGCTCTCTGGCGGTCGACCGACCCGGTCGACCGGCCTCCCAGCTTGGTTGCGTGCACATTCTGTGCACGTCGGTCGATCGGCCCGGTCGACCGCTCACTGCTATGGTCGACTGGCCCGGTCGACCGGCAGTCAGCCAGCCTGGCAACTATGGGACTGAAAAACTAGACTTTTTATTATTAAATAAATCTCATAAAATCTCATAAATTTCACAAAAATTAGTTCTTGTTATATCTTTGAAATACAAACATGTTTGAGTAAAAATCAAACCATGTTATAAACATTTTGAAACATTTTTTCGACTTGAAAATTTTGCCTTAAACCAAATTTTGTATTTTCCAAAACTTAGATTTTTGAAATGGAAATCCGATTTTTTCAAAATACATGTAAATACAAAAACATGATATTTAAACAACTTTGAAGCATATAGTATATGGATAGAATTCAATATACATGAAAGAGATATATTAATATTTTTGACATTAAATCCGAAAATAAGTTTTGTTTAAATATAAAACCCAAATATATGAATAGGTTATCAAAATAAGCTTTTCTAAGAATATGAAACATACATGTATTTAGATCAAATCTAATATACATTAAATCATGTAAACCTATTTTGATATAATACCTTTCATGAAAACCAAGACGGTTAAATCAAAAACCAAAACCAAAACATGAAACGTGTGTGTGTTGTGAACTTGAGCATATCACACTATCTAATCTTTAACAATGGATCTAAACTAATTATTCTAAAACAAACCGAGGTGTTCTTGTAGAGCGCCATCTCCAAGTCGACTCGATCCAAACGTGATCTACCGAGCTTGACTCCAACGAGTGCTAGATATGAACTTTGACGCACGGGCTCTTGAATCACCATGTGAAAGCTCCAAAACACCTTTGTTGAAGCTAATCGCCTACTAATATCTTGGTTAAGTATCTGAAACTAAATATCACAATATTATTAGTAAACTATAACTACATGAGTTAATCATTATCAAAACTAGAGTGGAAGGCCTCTGGGCCAATAGTCCTCAATGTATGAATGAATGCATAGATTCATGAAAAGAAGAAAGGGAAGAAAAATATTACTTTAAGGTGGTGGTTCCGGTGGTGGTCGGATTGGGTCAAGTGTTGCTACCCGAACACGATAATGTGGTGGTTAACAGAACCCACCTTTATTGGCCTCTTTTCTATTTACATATTTACAGTCCCCAATATGAATAGGATCATGAAAGATGTTATCATGAAACATATTCCTTTTACATGACCAATCTTGAAAAATCCAAATTTGATTGTAGTATAGTGGTAAGTATCCCGGCCTATCACGCGGGTGACCCGGGTTCGATCCCTGGCAACGACACCAAAATTTGATTGAGTTGAAACCTGCACACAGAAAATACAGAATTTCAGAACTTTATAATAGGTTGTGCAAGTACTCGATGCTACCGCGATAGCAAGTGGCTATGCGGCTCGTGATCCTCAAGGAGGGACTAGCGATAGACGCTTTTTGCAAGTTCTCTTTTAGTTACAAAAAATGATTAAATTTCTTCTTTTAGTTCTTGAAAAGAAAAAGAAAATAAGTTATGTTAGATTGTGAAAGTGATAAATAGAAGGAGATGGTGATTTTTTACAAAGAAAGTGAAAAATAGTAGAGATTTAGTGATGAGGGTGATCTAAATTAAAGATTAAAAGAAAAAAAGAGAACCTAAAAGAAATACTTACCTTTTTCTGGTTGATGACTTAACTAGAATCCTTGTATGTTTACCTTATTCTGGAGGCGATAAGCGCATAACTCATAAGATAACCTCGGACCCAATTCACATTACATCATCAAGGCTTCTTCGAGCAAGTATGAAATGATACAAGCATAGGGAAGAATCCATCGTCATGAGCTATCGATGGCACTCGCTAAGGTAAGGCAATACCGATGCTATTTGACTCACTTGGACTATCATCAAAACCGAAAGAGGAAGAGTAGAAAAAAGAAGAAGAAAACGAAAATAAAGAAGAACATAAAAAAGTTACCTTTTTATTGCTTGCAGAAATGATGAAAGAAAGGAGGAGGTTACATCTGTGTCACTCTCAACATAAATTTCTCTCTTACTTACATGAATTTTAGTCTAACCTATGCTTATAAAGAAATAAAATTACATAAAATAAAAATAAAAACCTACACTAAAATGAATGAAAAACTGGTCTAAGAATCTACCTCTGCTTGATTGTCCCTCTGCCTCTGATGTGTGGGATATTTATAGGATAGAAATGGATAATAAAATGAGTTTAAAGATAGGGGGAGCTGGCTATTTCTAAATTTGAATCTTACTCTTATCTTCAAACTTGATTTGATGTGGATATTCAATTCTGATCTGCAGCTTGCTAGCATATTGATTACTGAATATAACTTATCAAATGATAGAATTAGAAACCATGATCAACATAAGAGTTGTAACCCTTTAAGTTTTCTTCTGGATCATCTTGAATCATCAGATTTGAGTTTAGGTAGCGAACATTATGATTCAAATACTAAAATATATCAAGTCTGAATCTGAGTCAAAATTGCTTCATCTCGTCTGTTTTATTCTCTCTCTCCATTTATTCCTTTGAATTTTGAATTTGGACTCTGTATTTGACATTATCCTGGGTTGATCTTTACCTAACCAAAATGGATTTATAAAAATTCAAATTTTATTGGTTTCCATTTGGTGTTATCTTTCTGATTTGCTCTGATCTTCAGCTAAACATTTGCCCCAATCTTTGGTTTGTTCTGGATGTGGTGATATCCTCATAAATCTTTAAGTTAACTAAATTAATTCACCAAAATTTGTTTTTAACTTACTGGATCTGGGATCATCCTCAGCTAAGTAAATAGATCCAGTTAAATCTTATTTAGTTTAATCCTCTTTCTCTCCATGATTATCTTCTACAAAATAGACATTTAAGATAACAAAATTAGCATATTTATTACACAATAAATGTATGAGTGTAATGAAAAGATTACAAAATATGTATACAATCAATTAGTTTCCAAATAAACTAGGAAAAGGCCCCAAAAAGTTAATGTCCCAAACCTCGAAAAGTTCTATTTCTAGAATTGGGTTGAGGAGCATCATGTTACGTTTCAATATCTCACCTACCATTTGACATCTTGAGTACGTATTGCAAAATTTAAAGGCATCTTTGAACAAAGTGGGCCAATAGAACCCACTTTCTAATATTTTTCAACTATTTTACGGGGACCAAAGTTCCACCGCATGCAAGCTCATGACAGAAGGAAAGAACACTCTTGACTTTCTCATCAGAGATATATCTCCTAATGATTTGGTCGGTCCAATACTTAAAAAGATACAGTTTCTCCCAAAAGAAATACCAGATTTGAGATAAGAACTGGCAGACATCTTGTTTAGTCCAATGAGATGGTGTTTGATTTGTTACTAAATAGTTGATTATGTCAGCAAATCATGATCCCTAAAGATAATTAAGAGCTTTTCATCAGGAAAGTTGTCATTTATTGGCAATTCATTGCATGGAGCATTGGGGATACACGAGAGATGATTAGAGAATATTTTCTATGCCCTTTTTGTCTCGAATCTCGAGATCAAATTTTAAAAAAGGAGGACCCAATAAATGATTTGGGACTTGGCACCTTCTTAAGCTTGAGGTATCTAAGCACAAAATGATCAGTGAAGATGGTAATTTTTGACCCAAGTAGGTATAGTCAGAATTTCTCTAAAGCAAACACTACCATCAAGAATTTCTTCTCGGTTGTGGTGTAATGCAATTGGGTATCATTTAGAGTCCTATTTGAATATTAGATCATGTGCTACTTGTTATCAATGTGATATCCTAAGACAACGCCAATGGCAAAATCTGAATTATCGAACATAATCTCGAATGGCTTTGACCAATCCGAATCAGAAATGATTGGTGCAGAAATGAGTTCTATCTTAAGCTTCTCCCAAGAAGTAAGACATTCATTTTTGAAAGCGAAGGGCACGTCCTTAGCTAAGAGGTTGGATAAGGGTCTAGCAATCTTGTTAAAGTCTTTAATAAACCTACGATAGAAACCGGCGTGTCCTAAAAAGATCGAATATCCTTCACACATTTAGGCACAGAAAGCTTATCTATGGAATCTATCTTCACCTTATCTACTTCAATCTCTTTTCTTGAGATTTCATGTCCCAAGACAATTTCATGTCTTACCATGAAGTGACATTTCTCCCATTTAGTGTCAAGCTCTTTTCAGTACATCGTTGGAGGATGAGTTCTAGATGGTGAAAATATTGATCGAATGAATCTCTATAGACGGAGAAATCATCTATAAAGATTTCAAGGAGCCATTCTACCTATCTGAGAATAGACTCAACATGCAATGTTGAAATATTGCGGGGGCATTGCACAAGCCGAAAGGCATTCAACGATAAAAAAATATCCCAAATGGACATGTAAATGTTATCTTTTCTTGGTCCTCTGATGCTATGGGAATCTGAATGAACCTTGAGTAATCATCTAGAAAACAGTAATACTTGTGGCCTGCTAATCGTTCAAGCATTTGATCGATAAATTGAAAAGGAAAGTGGTCTTTATGAGTGGCAGCATTTAACTATCGATAGTCAATGTACACCCAAATCTTGGTGGGGAGTCATGTTTGTACTAACTCTTTGTTCTCGTTCTCTACCACAATGAAACCAGACTTCTTTGGAATCGCATGGACTGGTCTGACCCTGACCCATTGATTATTAGAAATTGGACAAATTATCTCATTATCTAAGAGTTTCAAGATTTCGGCACGAATAACCTCTTGCATTATAGGGTTTAACCTACATTGCAGATCCCTCTTTGGTGTCGCCTCTTTATTGAGATGAATGAGATGTTGAATTATAGCTAAACTCAATCCCTTAATGTGGTCATTGTCCAACCAATGGCTTTCCTATATTTATTAAGAACTGACATAAGGCTCTTTTCTTTCCCTGCTGTCAGATGAGACGCGATGATGACTGGAAGGGTCTCTTGTCTGCCTAAGTAGACGTACTTGAGATGTTTGTGCAAGGATTTTAATTATAAAGGAGGGGAAGACTCAATGGAGGGAGGAGTCAAGTTTGTTGGCTCCGGATTCGGTAAAATCGGGCTTGATTCCCAATTCACAGTAAACTCAACAATCTGATCAAGATTGAAATCCTCAGATCCAACTCTAACTCACGTTGGCTTCTAATTCTAGTTCCTCATTGTGCTCACTAGTTAGGTTCTCAATGAAGTTAATCTCGAAGGATTGATTATCCATATCACAGGTGGTATTTGGGAAAGACTTTCAATTCTAGAGTCCATCTGGTCGGACGTTGTTGCCCCTCCTAGAGGGCTTTTTAGGGCGCAGCAGTTGGTGTTTGTCTTTCTTCCTTGGAGGAATGGCTACCTTCTTCAGGAACCTCTGCAAGGATGCCCTCGAGAGATCTCCTCTGATGAACAAGTATTTGTTGCTCTCGTATCGGGGGTCTATAAATGGTGGCAGGATAGTTTCCTGATCTCCTATATTTCTTTCCAAAAGCACAAACAGTGATGTTAAAGATTTCATGTATTTCACTTGTCAGATGTAATAACATAATGAAATCTCATGAAATGTAATTGCGTGTTATTTTGTAATGGAAATGAATAAGTTGTTTAGATCTTGTCTGATTTGTATTGTGAAATGATCGTACCCCTTCAAAGACCTGGCTTCTGGATAGCTAGAAGGTGATGTCTGTGTTACCATCTCTGGATGGTATCTCTATCTCCGAGCGATCAGACAACAATCTATGAGTGAAGTGAGAACCTAAGTCGTGGAGATGAACTGTGTTGTCAGGCTCTGGCCTCCGAGTGAAGTGAGAACTTCAGTCGTAGAGCTGAACTGGGATATGAGGTGCTGGTTTTTGAGTGAAGCGAGGACTTCAGTCACGTAGCTGAATTGGGTCGTATGGCGCTGATCTCCGAGTGAAGCGAAGACTTCAATCATGAAGCTGAACTGGGTCATAAGGTGCTGGTCTCTGAGTAAAGTGAGGACTTCAGTCGCGGAGCTGAACTGGGCTGGAGGCGCTGATATCCGAGTGAAGTGAGGATTTTAGTCATGGAGCTGAATTGCCTGGTTGGCTAGTCTTCATGTTATTGTTCTCGATTGGGGGCTTCCCTCCTCAGAACACACAAACATAAGGTACTGTTTAAGGGAACTGGAGGCCCTCAGCTATGGAGTGGACAGGTGGTTGTTCAACTGGGGCCAGTTGCCCAATTAAGGATAAGTCTTTGGAACCTAGAGATAGATGTTTGGGCTATGTCTCTCAAGTGGGCGCTTCCCTCCTCGGAGCGTGCGTGAACTAGTAGTTGCCCAATCGGGGATGAACCTTCCGGACGATAGTTTCCCAGTTAGGGATGAGTCATAGAGGTGAGTGTTTGTACTACGTCTCTCGAGTAAGCCTTCGTTCCTTGGAGCATAGACAGATTGGCAGTAGCACAATTGACGATGAACCTTTCAGACGGTAGTTGCCTGATTGGAGATGAGTTTGGCAGCTGCCCAGTGGGTATGAACCTTCCATACGGTAGCTGCCTTCTGGGGATGAGCCGAGGGGTGGCCGTTGCCTAATTGGGGATGAGCCTTCCGGATGGCAGTTAGCCAATGAGGGATGAGCCTGAGGGCGCCCTGAGGTGAAAGGTTGTGACACAGTTCTCGAGTGGGGTTTCTCTCCTCGAAACACACAAATAAAGAATTAAGGTAGATGATTAATTAAGTAGGGATGAGTCAAAGATTACCGAAGGTGAATGCTTGTATTATTGTTCTCAAGTGGGGGCTTCTTTCCTCGAAACACACCAACAAAAACCTCTGGGATGATGCACTCGTGAGCTGGCCATATGGGGGCCAGAAAATGGATTGGCAGGTCCTGTGGAGGATGTAAGAGCCAGGAGCCAGACATTGATGTTGGATCTTGTAACATCCCTAGTTAGTTACATTAATATTTAATAATCATTATTATTCTAAATTATCATCCCTAATTATTATACCACATACTTTGTAATGATTTTTAGTATATATGATATTAATATTAGGCTAGATTATTTTTCTCATTTTCTTTTCATTCTAATTCTCTCTTTTCCCTATTTAAATTTCTCAAGCCTGAACCACAAAACCCAGCCCATATAATCTTCTCTTCAATTTCTATTAATTTTCTTATGATTTTCCTAAGCCATGAACCAAAGCCGATAACTTAATTTACTCTCCAATAAGGTGTAGATTTTTGTACCTAAACCCAATAAGAAACCAAATCAATTAGAATTCATCTTAATTTCTTATCCCTTTAGATACAAGAATATTCAAAGAATAAAAACAAACAAAAACCATTTAAAATTCATGCAAAATTGTCCCTTGTTCTGAAACACCCCTAAATTAAGTTCAAGCTAATAGATAAACATTCAAATTAATAGGCATATCTAAATCCTTACAAAAAACTAATTTAAACTTAACCTAAACACTAGAAAAACATGATAAAACTAATTTTACATGGCCATCTATAAACAAATCTAAAAGCCATCCATAAAAAAACAATCCACTCTAAGAGAGAGGAGAAGGCCATTACCCATCAAGATTTGAAATTGATCATCAAAAAGGCAAGTACATGAGCCTATTCTTTTCTTGATTTGAATCTAATAGAAATCAGGTCTACGATCCTCTTTCATGATCTTTGTCATTGGTATAATTACATCTAAGCATGATAGAATCACAATTATGCATAAGGAATTCGTTATGGCCAATTAGTGAAAAATATCTTATTTTTAGTATTATACTGTTTTTTTATATTCTTGTGTTCATCTATTAAGTATGCATACATGTAGGTATGAATTTGATTCTTTCAACACATCTGTAAAATTTTAATTATTAGAAAAGAATGTTAAGAATCAGCCAAGATTTAAGTTTTAGTCCTTTTATCTTTGATGAACTTATTTACATAATGATTTTGCATAATTACTTATGCATAATAAATCCTGAAAACTCTTGATATTATAATATAATGTTATATGAGAAATATTTGTTTTACTAGACATTTGCAGTCTAACCTATGCAATTTTTTTATTATAATAATATCATATTTAGACAATTTATTGGAAAAAATTCAGTTCAGAAAATTTTTGTCGAGTCCCTGACTATTCTGAAAATTCTGTTTAGTTCTAAAATATTACTATTTAGCTCCTGTAATTTTTGAAAAAAAATTCAGAACTGAAATATTGCTATTTAGTCCCTAGACATTCTTGAATTCTATTCAATCCTGAATTACTGTGTTTAGCCCCTGTAACTTCTGAAAACTGTTTTCAGACCTGAAATATTGCTATTTAGTTCATGAATACTCCTGAATTATGTTTCAGTCCTGAATAACTGCTGTTTAACCTCTGTAACTTTTGAAAAGCTGTTTCCAACCCGAAAATATTATTGTTTAGTCTCTAGATATTTTCTGAAAAACAATTGAGTTCAATTTGCTAGTTTAAAAGCATACATTCATTTTTCCGTACAGTTTTATAGAAAAGCCCTTAATGTTCACTGTAATAATATTTTGTTTATAATTAATTTATATAGTAATAATAATTTATGAAAGACTATGTTCAATACATGTTTTGATTTTATAAAATGTTTCCTAAAGCTAATTTAAAAGTTGATAGTTAGATTACCCAAACCAAAATCTTTACAAAATTAGATTTATAATCTCTAAATTTAAATCTTGAACATGATTATAGATAAATTGAGACATGTTATTGTTCGATACTGGATTTTCATGCAAATTATTGATAATACCTCAACTTAATTACTCGTATGGACCATGCTTAAATAAATTGCTACATGATGACAAATAACCGACATGATTGATTCTATTAATGTAGAAAGACACTATGATATAAGACTTACAACATTAACATCTTGGATATGAATACATCAACATAAATACGAACATGAACACGAAAGTTAAAATGGCATGAATAAACACTTACGTGAGACATGTACTTGAAATTATTTGTACTTGAAATTATTTGAGAAAGTGGTATATGGTGATTATATGGGTTTGACAAAGACATGGTGACACGGTTGTTCTTGGCACTTGGTTCACGCAAGAATATTCATATTCTATAATAAAATTTGATTGCAAAAATGACAAGACACGGGGCTAATATGGGAAAATTGATGGTAAAAACTGAAAAAGTGTATCTTGGTACCCCTACCTATGTACAAGGTATGGTGGTGTTTAATTTATGTTGTACATGTCATTTTATGACATGGGTTATTGATGAGCTCATTCTAATTATATACTACTATACTATATTACTCTTGGTATGATTTTTCGCTAAGGTACACAGACGACTTTTCACTAGCAGTTTTCAAACAACGATAATTATTGATTGATATGCGGGATAGGCTGTGGTATGAGATGCGGTCATTTTCACATCTTAGGGTCCAATTGACATACGTAGTAAGCGTAAGATGGGGTACATTCCACTCCACGTGACAGTTGGGGTAATCTCACCTAATTAGTAACCCTAGGGACATCTTCACAATTAACTTTTTGTGCGTCTCTTGTGATGATTGCTATTGTTTGATTGTTTTGTGATGGTTGCTATATTTTGATCGTTTCATACTTTAAAATGCACTTGTGTTTCTGTGAATGTATGTTTATCATCATGACTTAAATATTGAATAATTAGTTTCAATGATAAACTTATGCTACAAATATTTGGTGGTGTTAATGAAAATAAATATCATGTAACTGCATATTGCATATTCTTTCCTTGATCATATACTTCTGCGTGCTCTACATGTATTGTATATTTATTTGTACTTGTCGGGAATTTCTGACTCCCCGGGTTTGCTTACCTTAGATAGTGCAGAGCACGTGGAAATATCAACTGAAGACGAGGAGACGAGGAGCCTGCTGGAGCTCAGTAGAAGACTTGGAGACTACTTTTAGTTATTGCTTTCGTAGATATATGAATAGAAAGTTTGGACTCATTTCTTAGTATTGACATTTGTATCAGTTATTTGATTTTGAACCTTTTAGTCGAAAAAATCTGTTGATTAGTATTATTTCATGTATGTGTACTTCATTTGAACTTGATGTACATGAAGCAAATAGAAATAAAATGGTATAATTTGCAGGTCAGAGGCTTAGCATGCTCTTTTGAGTGTGTCACCGGCCCAAATCATGTTTTTATCTCCCTTTAGGAGGAAGCGGGGCGTGATAGATCTCAAGTAGGGAAATTCCTTCTCGGATACGTTCTTGGATCCAGAAAGAAGAGCTCGTGGCAGAGCAAGTTCCTTTGATCCTGAGAAGGACGTAAGGAAGCTATTAAGAATGGGGATGTACTTTTATTAAATGATTTTTAAACGAGAAACAGAGAGCTTTTATCCGTTAGAGAAACGTTCCTACTCTTATTTGTCAGGTTGGTGTTAATCAACCACTCTATACTGGGTGACCAATGTTGAGCTGGAACCTGCACATAGAAAATGATAGTTTAGAAATTAAGATTGAAACGTGTAAGATACTCAATGCTACCATGACAGCAATTGGCTATGCGGGTCATGATCCACAAGAAGGGACCAGCGATGGAAGCGTGCTATAAGTTCTCTTTTAAGTTACTTAAAAATAGTTAAAGTTCTTCTTTTAGTTCTTGAAAAGAAAAAGAAAATAAGTTATGTTAGATTGTGAAAGTGGTAGATTGAGAAGGTGGAGAAAAATAGAAAATAATTTTGTACAAAGAAAGTGAAAAATAATGAATAGAGTTGAGATATAGTGATGTTGGTGATCTAAACTAAAAATTAAAAGAAAGAAAGTTAAACCCTGAAAAATACTTACCTCTTTGGCACATGCTTACCTTTGACCCATATCGATGATGTACCTTTATTTGAAGGCGAGCGAAGTATGACAAATAGGATCTTCCCCATTCTTGATTTACACTACAAAATGAAGGGGCAAGCTACACTAGCATAGGAATGGCTATCTATCACAATAAGCCATCAGCGGCACTTGCAAGGGCAAGGCAACTTCGAGGCTATCGGAGTCATTTGGATTCACAAACACAGAAGAAGGAAGCAAACAAAAACAAGAGTAAAGAAGAAAAAAACTTCGATTTGATTCAAATAACAATGAAAGAAAAGACTTACTTACACCGGTGTCACCCTCAGTACAAGCTTTGCTCTCATTCCTCCATGAAACTCTCCTCTCCTCTCAGTTACATAAATAAAACAAAAATTACATAAAAGAAAATAAAAAGGCTAAGTTACAAACTATAGAATAGCCTAACTTTTACTCTCTGCTTGATTTTCTTCTGCCATTAACGTATGTTGGAACTTGTTTTGATGTAACAAATATAATTTGTACTATTTTGTGTACTTTTAGATATTTGTTAAAAGCCTTGATCACACACAAAATAGTCATATTAGTAGACTTGACCTTTCCTATTAGTAGACTTGACCCTTCCCATCAGTAGACTAATAGGATTGTTAATCGACTTATCAAAATTACTAGTCGACTATTACATGTTATAGTCGACTTATAATTTCTGCTGGTCGACTAATAGCAGTTTCCAGAAACTTGCATATCTATATCAGTCTTAATGTAGTCAATTTGCTTTCTTTATTAGTCGACTAACCCAGTCAAATATGCCTATACTAGTCGACCAAGCCCCAACCCCTAGTTGACTTATAGCAGTTTGTAACTGTTGTACAGTTATTGAATTCTGGTGTTTTTATTCAACGTTTTAATATTCAAATTTGTCCTAATAACTACCCTAACTGACCATACATTTTACCTATAAATAGGGATGTTGTCCTAGGCTAAATCACCAATCATATCAATAGTTTTCTACCCAAAATCTCTATTCAAAAATCTGTTTCTCAGAAAAATGTTTTCACTTTCTATTCTTCACACAAATTCCAATCCTCTAGTAAAGAATTCTGAGAGTCCACCTATAAGAGTCCTTATTCACGATCACATATAGATTCAAGGTTTATAGGATTGATTGTGATCACTTAAAGAGAAGGATTGTACAAGAGTATCTTCAGGTTGAAGAGAAGTTGTACATGGTGTTGTTGTCTTCTTGGTGTTAAGAAGGGTTATACACATTTGACAAAAGAGATTTGTCAAGTGGTGTACAAAGTGTTGGTTTTGGGTGTACAATATCAAGGATAAGGAAAATCTCAAGCGGATTGCTTGGGGACTGGATGTAGGTCAAGAGAACTGAACCAGGATAAAATCTCTTGTGGTTGCGTTTGCATTATTTTCTGAGATTTATTTCCTTTGCTGCAAATTATTTTATTTACGCTAATATCTTTGTTTGAGTGTTGACGTAATTTTTAGATCCTACATTTGGTATCAGAGCCCTGCATACCCGGTCAACACCCTACAAGGATGACAATAGAGTTTCCTTCATCGCAATTCAGAGAAGGACATTCTACACAATGTCCACCACAATTGATAGATCGAATTATAACTACTGGAAGTGTAGAATGAAGATTTACTTGCAATCGCTCAACTATGAACTATGGAATATAGTAGAAGCAGCGTACACCAAACCGACTACCAATTACAGCGCCTGGAGTGAATAACAAAAGAAGTTAGCAAATCTTGATGCTAAAGCAATGAACGCGCTTTTTTGTGCCTTGAATAAAGAAGAATTCAATCACGTGTCAATAGCCAGATCGGCAAATCAAATATGGCAAACTCTATAGGTAACACATGAAGGCACAAATAAGGTTAAAGAATCTAAAATTTCTATTCTTGTCCATAGGTTTGAACTCTTCAAAATGAAGGAGAATGAAACCACCTCAGAAATGGTTACAAGATTCACCGACATTACAAATTCCTTAGTAGCTCTTGGATAGGAATACACTCAAGTCAAAAAAGTGAGAAAAGTTCTTCGTGCACTCACACCAGATTGGGAGAAGACGACTACTGCAATTGAAGAAGCAAATGATCTCTCAACTATGTCATTAGAAAACCCTATTGGTAATTTAATGGCATATAAAGTACAACTTGAAGATCGAAAGAAGGATGAACAACAACTTCAATCCAAGAAGAAAGTACTTGCCTTCCATGCATCCTTAGTAATTAAGATGATGATGAAGAGGAGATGGCAATGCTCTCAAGAAAATTCAGAAAGTTCTTAAAGAAATGTAAGTTTAATCCTACATGTTTTAATTATAATATAACAGGTCATATGAAGAAGGATTGCCCATTGTTCAAAACAAAGAGAAATTCAAGAGCAAAAAGTTCAAAAAGATGAAAGATTATCAAGCATCATGGGAGAATAGTGAATCATCTTTCTAAGATAAAGAAGAAGCTACTGAACTTGCAAATGTTTGCTTTATGGCTCAAGAAGAAGATGAGGTACAATATACTGAACTCTTAGATGCATTTCATGAGTTATATAATGATCTTAAGAATGAAAAGATGAAAAAATAAAGTTTTATCAAAAGAAAATGAAAGACTTCACAAAGAAAATGAACTTCATGTTTCTAAGTTGTCTTTCTTAAATTCTCAAAAAGATGATTTTGAAAAAATTATATTATCTTTAAAAAGAGATAATGAGAATTTTTTAAAAGAAAATGTTTTCCTAAAAAAAGAAACTATGTTTTTAAATGAAAGAATTTCTATTTTAGATAAAGACATAACAAGTTTTAAAGATAAATATGAAGAATTTTTGAATAAAGTGACAAAGTTTAATAAAGGAAAAGAAAATTTAAATGATATATTGTCATATCAAAAGATTTTATATAATCATTTTGAACTTGAATTTTCAAAAGATAAGCATATTGATCTTAGTTGTTCAAAAAGTAATATTGAAAGAACTACACATGTCTACAAAAAGAATAATGATAATTCTTTTGTTAAGAAGACCATGAAATCAAAGTATAAATATATTTAGATTCCTAAAAATCTAAATAATATGGACAAAAATGCTTATATTACATCATATGTACGTGATATATGTAACTCATGCAATTATATTTATACTAACAGATGAAAACCAAATTCAAATTGGGTTTGGATTCCTAAAGGTTAATATTTTGATCATGTTATGATTGGTGCCATTTATAATATTTTATCTTATAGGTACCATACAAAGAAAAGAGAATATCTGATGATATAAGTTATTTCTAACATTTAAAAATATATCATATGTATGCTATGATGCAGGGGGAGAACACTGGTATATATATTTGTTATAACCTGTTTCTACAGGGGGACTTTCTCTAAGGGGGAGCTTGTGCATACACACATTGTCATCATCAAAAGGGGGAGAATGTTGGAACTTGTTTTGATGATAACAAATGTAATTTGTACTATTTTTGTATATTTTTAGATATTTGTTATAAGCCTTGATCACACAAAATAGTCATATTAGTAGACTTGATCTTTCCTATTAGTAGACTTGAACCTTCCTATTAGTAGACTAATAGGATTATTAGTCGACTTATCGAAATTACTAGTCGATAATACATGTTGTAGTCGACTTATAATTTCTGCTGGTCGACTAATAACAGTTTCTAGAGACTTGCATATCTGTATCAGTCTTGATGTAGTCGACTTGCTTTCTTTATTAGTCGACTAACCCAGTCAAATATGCCTATACTAGTCGACTAACCCCAACCCCTAGTCGACTTATAGCAGTTTGTAACTGTTATACAGTTATTGAATTCTGGTGTTTTATCTAACGTTTTAATATTCAAATTTGTCCTAATAACTACCCTAACTGACCATAGATTTTACCTATAAATAGGGATGTTGTCCTAGGCTAAATCACCAATTCATATCAATAGTTTTCTGCCCAAATACTCTATTCAATAATTTATTTTTCAGAAAACTGTTTTCACTTTCTATTCTTTACACAAATTCCAATCCTCTAGTGAAGAATTCTGAGAGTTCACCTATAAGAGTTCTTGTTCACGATCACATACAGATTCAACGCCTATAGGATTGATTGTAATCACTCAAAGAGAAGGATTGTACAAGAGTGTCTTCAGGTTGAAGAGAAGTTGTACAAGGTGTTGTTGTCTTCTTGGTGTTAAGAAGGGTTATACATATTTGACAAAGGAGATTTGTCAAGTGCTGTACAAAGTGTTGGTTTTGGGTGTACAATATCAAGGATAAGGAAAATCTAAAGTGGGTTGCTTGGGGACTGAATGTAGGTCAAGAGGACTGAACCAGGATAAAATCTCTTGTGGTTGCGTTTGTATTATTTTCTGAGATTTATTTTCTTTACTGCAAGCTATTTTATTTAACGCTAATATCTTTGTTTGAGTGTTGACGTAATTTTTAGATCCTATAGTGTGGGGTATTTATAGGATAGAAATAAATAAGAAAACGAGTCGAAAGATAAAAAGAGCAGGTTATTTTTGAATTTGAATCCTCATCCTCCTTTATCTCCAAATTTGATTTAATGTGGATATTCAATTCTGATCTGCAGCTTGTTGGCATGTTGTTTGCTGAATATAATTTATCAAATGATAGAATTAGAAACAGTGATCAACATAAGAGTTGTAGCCCTTTACGTTTTCTTTCTGGATCATATTAACTCATCAGATTTGAGTTTCGGTAGAGAAAGTTGTGATTCAAATACTAAAATATATCTAGTCTGAGTCTAAATTGTTTTATCTCATCCGTTGATCTTCTCTCTATCCATTTATCCCTTTGAATTTTAAATTTTAGCTTTAGATTTGATGATCTATCTCTTTATCCTCAGTGAAACCGATAAGGTCTTCTTCTAATCTATTTTTCCTTTGAGTTTGAATGATATTATCTCATCTGATATATCCGGTCTTCAGATAAAATGGCATTTAGAACCTCTAGATTTGAATCGATCTCCTTTTTTTTGAACATTTGGATTTAATTGGATAAATCTGTCCATCTCTATTTTTTCTTCCTTAATTACCCTACATGCCATTAAACATAAAATACATTAATAGTAGAGTTTTATTTTTAAAAAAATGCAGAAATGTGACACATATAATTTGAAAACATGCAATGCACGTGTGTGATCACACTCCCACACCTATCTTTTGCTGTCCTCGAGCAAAATATCAAAACTAAACCTAAGAATTTATTAGACCACTTTCGCAGGTAACGCGATTGCACTGAGCATGTGTAACAAGCCGTTAAACCTCTAGGTTATCCTGGAGGACGAGTTTTGTCTCGTAAGAGTTTTCAATGGATTGCACCTATAAAATCCATAAAGAAAGAGAAACAAAGAGTTATTATTTTTGAAAAGCATTTTGAAAGAAAAAAATATTTGAAGTATTATTGTAAGAGTTCAAGTAATCTATAAGTTATAGGAAAATTGAACTTTTCATTTCTAAACTTAGACTTTATTCAAAAACTTGTTATCAATCAAGAAAAGGAGTCAAACTGTATTTCTCATCTAGTCTATTATTTTACTCTAAGTTATATGCACCTTTGTGACCGTGAAATTTTGACTATGGGTTCTTAAACTTTAACTTTTATGCCTTATTTTTTTTTCTTTTTTATTTTTGGTGATATTATTTTTTAGTTCTATTAGGCTTTCTAATCTGTCATGTAACGAGCCTTTAATCGATGACTCCCAAACCAAACAGTCTTAGGGCACCGGGTGAAAAAAAACCCTAAAGGTGAATACTTATGCTTTATGATGCACAAATACCCAGCTTAATCAGAGAATTTTTGATATTATATATATATATATATATATATATATATATATATATTAATAAGGCATAAGAATCTTTATTTTTGAACCCTAAGTGTGAAAGTGTATAAAGCATGCTTATTTCATCACGGTAAAAATCAAGACTAAATTACTTTTCAACTTTTCTTCCTAAGCCTAGAAATCAAAACAAATAATTTTATTTTGACCAAGTATAAGAAATCCTAATTATAATTGTCTTATTTCTTAAAATTAACTTAATTTCTTATAAAAAAATATGTCAAAATATTGTCTCCTTTCAAAAAGTTATTTTTAAAGAAAGGAAATTGTAAATTTTTTATTTTAAATAAAAGAAAATCTATGTTATGTTAGAACTCTCCCCCACACCTATCTTATGTATTGTCCTTAATGTATGAATGAATGCTAAAATGCATGAAAAGAAGAAAGGGAAGGATAATGTTACCTCAAGGTGGTGGTTCCGGTGGTGGTCGAATTGGGTCAAGCATTGTACCCAATCAAAATAACGTGGTGGTTCATGGAACCCACCTTTATTGAACTCTTTTTTATTTACATATTTACAGTCCCCAATGTGATAGGATCATGAAAGACTCTATCATGAAACTTATTACCTTTACATGACCAGTCTCGAAAAATCATCACGGAGTCGTCATGGTCTATATCTATGTCCAACAAAAGAATGTGACTTGATAGAATGGTTGACTTGGCTCAAGAATGATAGGTTCAGGAACTGATATTAACTCGGGAAAATCAACTTTGTGTCAAGAGTCATTTTTGGTTCAAGAGTTGAGTCCAAATTCAAGAATTAAAATTCACATTCTTTTCCCATCAATGGAATGTGACTATCCAAAATTGGTGATTCCATTTCTAGATCTATGGGTACGGGAATAAATGTTGGCTTGAAAAATTGGCCCAAATTTGGTAAGAATACCGGAATCAACATAGATTCGAAGATGGGAACTGAATCACAAAGTTGGGGATCGAGTTCACATTCATAATCAAGTTCAATCTCATTAAAACAAAAACTTGCCAATTCGTCAATGGGTTGATATTGGTCATGTTCAAGGTTTTGTGGTGAAAATGAATCTTGGTCAAAGTCTTCAAGATATCATGATTCTTGGTTTTCATCAATATGGCTAGAAGTGTTGGGAATAGTCAAAGATTGGGTAGGGAGAGTTTCCTTATTCCTACGCATGTTTTCCAATGGGCTAAGTTTTGCTTCTATCATATCACATGAATCACTTTGGAATTGAATCATGGATTTTATATTTTTTTTCTAAGTTTGTATATCCTTCTTGAAAAATAGTGTAAGGATTTGTGATTTGAAAATTTTGACGGAATTTTAAGTCTTCTAGAATTTGAATTTGTGGCTCAAGCTCTTCTAAGGCTTCCATCCTCTTTTTTTCGTCAATTGATTATTCTAATGGTTGCTCAGGAGGAGTATATGAAACTGGGTGTTGGTAAGGTGATTGACAATATGACTCGGGGGAGTTGTATCCCCATTGGCTCTGTAAAGAGTAGTGATGATTATTTCAGTCTTGTTCATAGTATTGCGACTGGGGCATATATTGTTTCGGATAAGACCAATCCGGCACACTAAGTTGGTTAAAGTTATGATATGTCGGGTTGGTAATATCCGAAAAAGAGGTTAGGATATAAAATGGATTACCATTAAAATTGGAAAAATTATTATTATAAGCCATATCACAAAAGAAATATTAAAAACAAACAATAAACAAATAAAGAAAAAAATCTAACCTAAGTTAGGGTAGACTTTAGACCTAGATGACTCCTAACTGGTTAGACTGTCCACAGGGGGTATATTGCCAAATCTGATCACAAATTAATCGGCCAGGGAGGAGCAAGATTGGTGGGAGGTATCCGTGCATAAAAGCAACAGGCCTAATTAAGTCAAACAACTAGCTTTCGGTGTTTCACCCCTTAATTCCCAACCTTTGACACCGATTTGACAAGTGTCAAATTCTAATCAATTTTTCTCTTAGGTCAGTCTCCTATTTAGTCTGAGATGTCCCTAAGGCCAACGTCTACTAAGTTTTAGTTAGGCTTGGGTTAGTGAGTGAGGAGATTGTTTGTGGGCGAAGGGAGGGTAATGACTTCCCCACTTATGTTGTTTATAGGACAATCCTTTAAATCAATTTAGTGCAACGTGTGCATGAAAAGCAACACTTAAGCAATGTAAACAATTCAAAAGTGTTCCTATACTACATGCTATGCACACGTACCTTTGCTCTAGCACTTTTCAACAGTAGTGTAAAATGTAATCAAATTAAATACATGCCTAAATGCAAAGTCTAAATGTTTTTAGCATTTAACAAACATCAATTTACTGGTTAGAAAACATGTACAGTGAGTTAAATAAGAAAATAAATAGATGCAGAAATTTAACTTTGCAATTCAACTAACGTACAAAAAATATAGGTTAGTAGTTCACTCAGATTGCCGCGTGAATGCAGCAAACCTGAGGGCTTCTGGGCTCTACTTTCTTGAGCAGAATCCAGGGCCACTTATATGTCTAATACAGCAAAAATTTCCTTGATATCTATCACTGTACACCAAGAACAAAGAAAAAAGTTAACCAAAAATATAAATTTAAAAAGAGAATTACTTACCGTCCCTCCCCGGCAATGGCGCCAAAATTTGATTGAGTTGAAACATGCACACAGAAAATGATAGTTTAGAAATTAAGATTGTGCTACTACCGATAGCAAGTGGCTATATGGGTCGTGATCCATAAGGAGGGACTAGCGATGGAAGCATGTTATAAGTTCTCTTTTAAGCTACTTAAACATGGTTAAAGTTATTCTTTTAATTCTTGAAAAGAAAAGAAAATAAGTTATGTTAGATTGTGAAATTGGTAGATTGCGAAGGTGGAGAAAAATAGAAAATGATTTTGTACAAAGAAAGTGAAAAATAAAAATAGAGATGAGAGATAATGATGTTGGTGATCTAAACTAAAAATTAAAAGAAAGAAAGTTAAAACCTAAAAAATACTTACTTACCTCTTTGGCGCCTGCTTACCGTTGACCCGTATCGACGATGTACCTCTGTTTGAAGGTAAGCAAAGTATGACAAATAGGATCTTCCTCATTTATGATTTACATTACGAAATGAAGGGACAAGCTACACTAGCATAGGAATGGCTATCCATCACCATAAGCCATCAACAGCACTTGTAAGGGCAGGGTAACTTCGAGGCTATCAGAGTCATTTGGATTCACAAACACAGAAGAAGGAAGCAAACAAAAATAAGAGTAAAGAAGAAAAAAATTCAATTTGATTCAATAAACACTGAAAGCAAAGACTTACTTACACCGGTGTCACCTTCAGTACAAGTTTTGCTCTCATTCCTCCATGACACTCACCTCTCCTCTCAGTTACATAAATAAAATAAAAATTATATAAAAGAAAATAAAAAATCTAAGTTATAAACCATAAAAATAGCCTAACTTCTACTCTCTGCTTGATCGTCTTCTGCCACTGACGTGTGGGGTATTTATAGGATAGAAATGGATAAGAAAACGAGTCAAAAGATAGGAGAGCTGGCTATTTCTTAATTTGAATCCTCCCCTTATCTCCAATCTTGATTTGATGTGGATATTCAATTCTGATCTGCATCTTGTTGGCGTGTTGATTGCTGAATATAATTTATCAAATAATAGAGTTAGAAACAGGTGTTCAACGTAAGAGTTGTAGCCTTTAAGTCTTCTTTCTAAATCATCTTGAATTATCAGATTTGAGTTTCAGTAGAGAAAGTTATGATTCAAATACTAAAATATATCCAGTCTGAATCTGAGTATCATCCATTGATCTTCTCTCTATCCATTTATCCCTTTGGATTTTAAATTTCAGCTTTAGATTTGACGATCTATCTCTTTATCCTTAGTGAAACTGATAGGTCTTCTTTTAATTCATTTTTCCTTTGAATTTGAATGATATTATGTTATATGATATACTCGGTCTTCAGATAAGATGGTATTTAGAATCTCTGGATTTGAATCGATCCCCTTTCTTTTGAACATTTGGATTTAATTTGATAAATCATCTATCTCTATTTTTTTTCCTTAATTACCCTGCACGCCATTAAACATGATAATACATTAATAGCAGAGTTTTATTTAAATAAAAATGCAAAAATATGTCACATATGATATGAAAACATACAACGTATGTGTGTGATCAGACCACGTGTTGTATTTGATTTAGAGACGGGGTCTCACACTGTCTTTCTATTTCGGGGGAGGCTCTGAGTGTGAGGATGTACTCTCTTAGATAGCCTTGTCAGACTAGATATTTGAGGTACTTGTGGAGAGCAGCATTGGGAAGTTCGATGTCCCGGGCGGTCGTGGAAAGAGCAGTTATCCTTCGTACCGGGATGAGAGGGATCATGTGGCTTCGATTCCGGACATCTCACTCAGGGTTGACCCTTGATGGCTTTCAGACGTCTTGGATAGGGAGATTTAGTGGAGTGAAGCTGTCATCCACTGGGAAAGCTCAAAATGGGTTCTGCTGAAGGTTCGAGAATGGTCGCTTATTGAAAGTGCCTAGCCCGTGATGCTGGTTATTGACGAAGGGGTCTCCATGTTGCGGTTTTCATTTGGCTCTTCATTGTCACAGTTAAAAGATGAGTTGGTGGAATTCTAAATCTTTCTTCCAACTAGATGTACGATTGACCTCGACACAAGATCTCACTCCAGTGGGTAATGTTGTATTTACTAGGTGTTTGTACTGTAGGTGGGTGACACGTAGCCCACTGATGAATGCGAGAACGAGTGCGTCTTCGCTGTAGTAATGTTGTAGTGCCCCAGTCCTGTGGGTATGGAGACGTTACTGCAACGTATATACGCAAGGAGAAAATACCCTCACATACATACGCTGAGCATCAGTATAGGCAGGAATCAGAGTACAGAAGCACATTGATAATATACATTCCAACAAAAATAGTTAAGTACATTATATCTCAAGGCATGTGTAACTCATCTAGAGGGGGTGAATAAGTGATGGCTATGGGTTAATGGCAAATAATGCGGAATTAAAAACTAAGTCTAGCAATCCAAGCAAATAATAATATCCAACACAATAAGTAATTTTCATAATAGAAAATTGTAATAAATTGAAGAACAATTATAGCATGCAAATAGAGAGAGTGATTTAAAGAGATAAGGAAGAGAGAGTAAGTAATCACAAACACAAGAGGATTGTTTCGAGATTCGAGCCACTTGCTCTACGTCCCCGCCTTCACCGCGTAAAGGATTTCCACCATAGTTTGATCCCGTGAGATCACCACTATACATGTTCCCTCAAGAACGAATCAGACCCGCAAGTCCTCTCACTTGGTGTCTTCTACACCTTACAAATAACGAACTCACAAGCTCGTTTGAGGCCTCATACTCTACAACTCTTCTCAACAACAATGAAGAAGATGACCTCACTAAGATCACCAAAATAGCTCACAAAGTGCAATTGTATAACCAAGAATAGATTTTTAACTCAGAGATTTGTGGTTAGGAAGATTTGTAATTAGTGGAGTGTGAGAATCAAAACAAGAGAGATTTGAAAAGGATTTGGATTGAAGAACACTTTCACTTTTTGAAAAATTTGAATCTAAAAAGGATTGAAAGTATATTATCTCTTAGTTCTTGAGCTTTTTTAGTTATAACTGTTTGGACACATATATTGCATAAATATTATTACATTTCTACATATTCTGTAATGAATATTGCAAATAACTTATCTTAATGTCCTAATTCATGTAGGGTATGATAAGGAGAAGATAATCATGAAATTTATCCAATTAAATTCTAAAGTTCAAAAGAAAGGGGATCGATTCAAATCCAAAGGTTCTAGAAGCTCTCTTATCTGAAAACTGGATATATCAAATAAGATAATATTATCTAATTTCAAGAGAAAAATGGATTGTTTGAAGACCCTATCTGTTTCGCTGAAGATAAATAAATATGTCATCAATTCTAGAAGACAAATTAAAAATTCAGGAGGATAAATTGATTGAGAGAAGATCAACGGATGAGATGAAGCAATTTAGATTCGGATTCAGGCTGGATACAGTTTAGAATTTTAATCATAACTTTCGCTACTGAAACTCAAATCTAATGATTCAAGATGATATAGAAAGATGACTTAAAGGGATACAATTCTTTTGTTGATCATTCATTCCAATTCTATCATTTGATAAGTGATATTCAGTAATCAACACGCCAACAGCCTGCAGATCAGAATTGAATTTCTGAATAAATCAAATCAAGTTTGGAGATGAGGGGAGAATTCAAATTCAGAAATATTTAGATATTCCTATCTTCATACGCTTTCTATCCCTCTGGTTTTCTCCTATAAATACCCTAATACCTCGAAGGCAAAAAGGACGCCACTTCAGATAGAGCTTTACTTTAGATTTTTTCTTTTCTTCTTCAATGTAATTTTTATTTTTATTTTATTTTTCTTTTTAGCTTAGGTTAGAGAGAGTTACATGATTAAAAGAGAGAAAGAGTTATTGTAGAGTGATACTATTATAATCTTTTCTTCAAGAAACTTATATTGAAGGTGATAATCAATGGAGGTTTCTCACTTTTCTTCATTGTGCTCGATCTCGCCGAAGTCTTGCTTTCCTTTATTCTTTTCAATTACTTTGCTTTACTCCATGTTAAGGTAAATTTCATTATGGTTCAACAGTAGAGGTAAATATTCTTCTTTTATTTCTTTTTATTTTTGATTTTTGCATTAACACTTTTCTTTATCTCTTTTTATTTCTTTTTCTTTTATAATTAAAATAAAACAACAACACCATCTCTTCTTCTACCATCTTCTCTTAACTTAACATAATATTTTTATTTTCTTTTTATAAACTGAGAAGATAAGTATTAATTAGTTTTTATAAATTAAAAGAAAAAACTTACATAACGCTTCCATGCCGTCCCTCTCTGTGGATCATAACCCGTTAGCTCTAGACTACACGGTAAAATTGAGGACCTAACACTGTTCTAAATTTCTATATTTTTTTGTGTAGGTTTGGCTCGATCAATAACTAATGGTCAATATGGTTGCTATTTGTAGGTATTCAAAAATGCAGAAAAAAATCAATATAGCCTTTTTTGATTAACCACTAATTAGTTCTTTAAAAATATAGCCGTTATAGGTAAAGTCTGTCAAAAGCAGATGGTCGATCGATCGCCCAGTGGACCGCCAACGGTCATATTTTTTATCGTTGGGAATCATCGATCGACCAGCCGGACGACCGATCTCAACCGAGAGAAATGTACTTACAGTCAATCGACTACCTAGTCGACCGACATGCACAATGATTTCTTGTGCACTTCGGTCAACCGCCCGGTCGACTGACTCAAGAAAAAAAATCCTGTTTTGAAAAACTTGAAATTCTGTTTTATTTTTGTGATATATTTTCACCAAAAAGAATATACAATATATTTCATGCTATATTGTTAAGTCCAAAACTGTGAGATCAAAAATCAACACAAAATCTAAGAAGTAGGACCAATATTTTGGAGAAAATAAAATTATTTAAAAACAAGAAATATTTTCAAAAATGAAAATCATTTTCCAAACTTTTAAAAACAATCAACAATTTATGAAGCAAAAATCCAAATGATGTTTTATGTGTGTGTATCAATCTCATGAGCTAACAAATTTAACAAATTTACCAATTCTTTGTTTTAACAAACTAAATTCTTACAAAAAGAAGAAAGAAATTTTTTTCTTTGCCAATAGGAGTCCCTTGAGCTTGTCTTCTTAGAATGATTTTCAAGGCTCTATTTTGAAAGCTTAGTTCTGGGATCATCATCTTGAGGGCTTCATAAACTTGTGAGTTTTTATAGAGAAGCCAAAGCTTATCATGAATTAATCTTCTGCCTGAAACTTATACAGATAGAAATATTAGATAGAATAACTTTATGGGATTATCATCATCAAAAGTAGGGTAAAAGACCTTTGGGTCAACAATCTCCGTGTTTTTTATGATGATAAAACACATGAAATTATTTTAAATAAATTTGGAAGAGGTTTCACGTGAAGCTCCCCCTAAACATGTGCATGGATAAAAGATATGACATATAATGATTAAACATGAAATTAGATTATTTAATAAGTAGAGCACAGGGATATGATATGCAACAATGAAGCTCTATGCAACATAAATACATTTATGCATAACAAGATATGATAGATAAAAGCATATATATTAACATTTTCCTCCATCTATCCATTGCCACCAACCTTCATATAAAGGACATGCATCATGAAATAGAAGTTTTCAACAATAAGAACATATGCATGCTATAATACCAATTGTTTTAGCTTGAACAAATGTCAGAAAAGCAGGTGTGCAACATGGAAAAAAAAAAGAAAACATATACCAAGACCAAGTCAAAGTAGTATCAAGATACACTGCCATCATGGAAGATAGTATCAATACAATATCAAAATAGATGTCCATAAAAAATAACTCTACTATCCTACTTCTCCCCTTTTTGTCATACATCAAAAACATAGAGAGAAGCCAAGCATCTTCTTCTTCACCCACATCTTCTTCAGGCTCAGCAACTAGTTGATATGCCATTGAGGCAACTTGAGGAGCCATCCACGGATCAAACGGTGGACCAGTCAGAGGAAGAGGACGTCCATCGGCATCTGGAATAGGTACAGGCCAATCGTGCCTGGAGAAATGATATTCCTCACAACGCTGATGATATCTGATGGAAGAGCACACATAATGATGTCATTGTGTTGCTCTCTCTACATAGCTTCCTGACTCGCAAGGATCCTCTCTGTGGAAGAAGTGATGTGTAGGGAGAGTCACTCAGCTGGGTCATTATACCTGCATAAGGATCGGCAGCTGAAGAGGAGGAACCAGAGACAAAATGCTGGACAATAGAAGATGAAGGAAGGGAAGATTCCTGAACATGAGCACCAACATGCATCCTCTTCAAGAGAGTGTTGTTGATATCAACAGAGGGGTTTATGGCTATCTCATCAGATAGATTGATTTTGAAATATTTGAAAATACAGGTAAGCATCATCCTTTATGAAAGATTCCTAAGGGGAATCATCAGATGGTCAAATAGCATGAAATCGATGATGAGACGAAGGATGTTGACTCTTATGCCTTTCAGAAGGCAATAGATGAGCAAGGGGGCACAATCATAGGCATGACTATATTCTTTTTATTTAGGTAGGAGATCATGAAAAATGATATTAGTGAGGACCTAATCGCAAAGTGTATAACGCTTCACCTCTTCATTCCTTACTAAGCCCAGGTTATCATCATCATGTAACAGATCAGAGGCAGTGAGAGCACTTTCACCGTCAGGGTACTCAAAATTATGAAGATCAGAATAAAATATTTCTATACCATCACAGAATAGTTTAAAAATCCTAGCAAAATGTTTAAGAGAAATATTGATATCCACATTCTTGACACGAGATTTGATATGATTATAACAAAAGAGAGATTAGAGTAGAAGTATTGGACCAAATCAGGATAAACTTGCTCCTTAATAGTCACAAAATGATCTAAGGAACTAGTTTTGAGAATGGGAGTAAGATTCAAGTGGTCAAAATCGGCTAGAACAACATATCGACTAGAAATGACATTTTTGTTACTAATAATAGAGTGTCTGTACATAACATTCTCAGAGATAAAGACATTCTTAGTTCTAGAGGAAGATTCAAGTTGTTTAGATTTTCAACTTTAGGACGTTTAGAAGACATGTTGAGTGGACTAGACAAAATGAATGAATTTGCAGAGAATAATAGCATAAATTAGTACCAATCCACAGAAAAAATCTAGAAAGAATTAAAGAAATAATTAGACAATGAATAGGGAAAGATATACCTGTGGATTTCTGAAAAAATCCATCTTCAAATGGGCTTTAGAGGGGTGCTAGGATGAGATCTTGAAGAATTGAGGTCGAAATTTTGGGGATTGGGGCATATAATTAAGAGCGGAAGGTCGGGTGGAGAGTAGGAAGTCGACAGAGGTGAGAGGAGTGAAAGAAATTAGAAACTAGGGTTTCTAAAACAATAGCAGTTATACATACAGATACGACCGTCAGTCGATCGGCACAATCCGAGAACACTGCCAAATAGACTTTCATTATGTCGGTCGACCATCTGGTTGACCGGCAGGATAGATAAGCCATATGACAGGCTTACTTGGTCGACCGTCGAGTCGGTCGAAGCAATCCAGAGAGTCCAATGACTCAGTCGGTCGACCGAGGCTGCTCCCCAAACAAAAATAGTTTTAAAACAGATTTTTATAAAATAGCTTTTGAAAGTAATTTTTTAAAATATTTTATAAATAGAGATAAACAACCAGGAAAAATCCAAAGTCCAAGAATTTTAAAATAAAAAATTTTGATAAATAATTTGACAAAAATATTCTCAAAAATTTCATAAAATGTGTATATTGCTTTAATTCATAAATTGAGCTAATTAAATAAGAAATGAAGCCGGATTTTCTTGATAGGCTCTGAACTTCTCCTCATGCTTTCTCTAAATCATGAGTTGAGGTGTTCTTTACTTTCTTATTTGAATTGCTTAATTGTGAATTAAATGCGAATATATATATATGTAATAATCTATTTTTTTTTAAAAAACATGTTATTCATGAAGATATAATGTCCATTCACAATATAAGTCAGCAACCAATAGTTCCGACATATGAAGATAATCTACAGCATGAAGATACTAATTTTCAACAAAAGTATGTAAATAATGGTAATCATGTATAGAGACTAAAATAGTTAAACATATAATTGCAATTAATGTAAAGATATTACACTAAACAATTTAGAAATGTTAAGTTATAGACAAACTTAAGCATGTATGTGAAATTTAAAAACTCAAAATTTTGGAGATGTTACCGGTATAAGCTAAAAATTCTCCTAATAGGTGGTGTTCTCCCACGTAATCCTTGATAGTGATGTATTCACATTATAAATCGCTTGAGCTCCATTGCATCCACCATCAAGGTACCGTTTCTCTTACGTCTTGGAGGATGACACACCTACATCAAATGAATTTAGTGTGTTCTTTAGTACCCACATTTTTGGGTCCTAAAGGGTCAATCTTTTCTCGAGCCCATATATTTTTAGCCTTCAAATTTAATTTTGAATAAAAAAATTTTGCTAGGTGACTTTACTGTCACAATGTGTATAAGTGTATATTTTATCATAAATAAATACAAGATGGTAATATGCATTATGATCATGCTTGGTGTGAGCATATGAAATGTGTTTCCCTTGGGTTTTACCCTTTGAAAACATAGCATCTAACTTTTAACATTGATAGCACAAATTTTTAATATAGAATCTAAATCATTTTTTAAGGATTGAAATTCATTTTTATCAAAACTTGTGCAAGGGCTTTTTCCTTTACAAAAATGTTTGTGATTTTCAAAATCTTCTTTGCTCTTTTGAAAACACAATGAAAGATCTTCTTTTTCTTTCAAAAAAAAGCTCTAGTTTATTTTTTAAAATATCATTTCTTTTCTCAATTTCTTGTTTTGAAATTTTGAAATCTCATATCTACTTTGAAGTTCTTCAAAAAATCGAGCTAATTCATGGTGAGTTCATCATCATCTAAAGAGGTTTCAAGATTTACCTTTGAAGTTTCCTCTCTGATTGCCATAAAGCAAATGTTTGCGGTGTCGATCTTTTCATCGTCGGACTCCCTTTCTAGGTCATCCCAAGTGGCTTTTAAGACCTTCTATTTCTTATGCAACTTCTTTGATGTGGTCGCTTGTAGAGATGGGCAATCTACTATGAGATGTCCTGTTTTCATGCAATGAAAGCAAGGACCCATCTTCTCCTTCTTTTTTCAAACTTCCCTTGTGGTATACCTCTTTGGTAGTTACTTTGTCTCACCTTCTTACAGAACATTCTTCCCACTTTCCGGATAAGCATGGCGAAGTTTTCTTCACCTTCTTCTGATGATTCTTATTGATCTTCAATGGAGGGATTTGCTTTGAATCCAATCGATTTTTTCTTGGTAGGTTCTCTCCCTTCTCGCACCTTCATTTCCATTTCGTGGGTTTTGAGGGTCCCAATAAATCTGAAGAAATCCATATCCTCATGGTCATTCAATTCTTTGAGAGTAGTTGCCTTGACCTCTCAAGCCTTGGGAAGAGCTCTTATCACCTCATTACCTTTTGATCATTATCAATAGAATCACCTAAGGAAGACAAACCATTAGTGGTTTTAGTAAAATGGGCAAGCATTTCATTTATGGATTCATTTTCAAGCATGTAAAAGTTCTCATATTAAGAATAGAGCAAATCAATCTTAGAACGTTTAATTTGTGAGGTGCCCTCATGAGTGATAATCAAGTCATTTCATACTTCATAAGTCAACTTACAATTTATAACATGTGATAAGTCATCATCATTCAATACTTGTATTAGTGCATATTGTGTCTTTGTATTGGCCTCATAATCCTTAGCGGTTACCTCGGACCTTGAATCCTCATCATCGTGAGGTTCTATAGATTCTTAGTAATGGCTTTTGCAACCCTAAATCCTAGAGACTTAAGGAAAATGGTCATCTTCACTTTCCATGTGAGAAAATTCAACCATCAAACTTGGGTGGGGACTTAATGCTAGAGAAGTCATGTGATGCCATGAAATCAAGCAATAATATAAACTAAATAATGAATGCAATAAATATAGCCAACAAGAGGATCTCCCTAAGGTAGTTAAATCAAAAACTAGGTTTAGGCTCTGATACCTATTGTAACTCACCTAGAAGGGGATGAATAGGTGGTGGCTATGGGTTAATGGCAAATAATACAGAATTAAAAACTAAGTCTAGTAATCCAAGCAAATAACAATATCCAATGCAACAAGTAATTTTCACAATAGAAAATTGCAATAAAATGAAGAACAATTATAGCAGAAAATCAAAAGAATGAGTTAAAGAGATAAGGAAGATAGAGTAAGAAATCACAAACACAAGAGGATTATTTCGAGGTTCGAGTCACTTGCTCCTACGTCCCTGCCTTCACCACGTGAAGGATTTCCACTATAGTTTGATCTTGCGAGAACACCTCTCTACACGTTCTCTCAAGAACAAACTAGACCTGCAAGTCCTCTTACTTGGTGTCTTCTACATCTTACAAATGACGAACCCGCAAGCTTGTTTGAGGTCTCAACCTCTACAACTCTTCTCAGCAACAATGAAGAAGGACCTTGCTATGATCATCAAAATAGCTCACAAAGTGCAATCCTATAACTAAGAATGAATTTTTAGCCCAGATATTATGGTTAGGAAGGCTTGTAATCAGTGGAGTGCGAGAATCAAAACAATAGAGATTTGGAAAGGATGGATTGAAGAATAATTTCTCTTTTTGAAATTTTTCTTCGAAAATTTGAATCTAAAATGGATTTATCTCTTAGTTCTTGATCTTTTCTTCTTAGTTATAACTAATGATCAATAGGGTTACTATTTATAAGCATTCAAAAATATATAGAAAAACCAATATAGACATTTTTGATAACTAATCAGCTCTTAAAAATATAGTCGTTATAGGCAAACTCTGTCAAAAGCAAACAAGTCGGTTGACTGGCCGGTCAACTACCAATGGTCATAGTTTTGACCGTTGGGAATTGTCGGTCGATTGGCCGGTCGATCGATCTAAACTGAGAGTAAAGTACTTATAGTCAGTTGATCGCTCAGTCAACCGACATGCACAATAATTTCTTGTGCACTTCGGTCGACTGTCCGGTCGACCGACTCAAGACAAAAATGATGTTTTGTAAAACTGTAAATTCTATTTTATTTTTGTGATACATATTTTACCAAAAAGAATATACAATATATTTTATAGTATATTGTTAAGTCCAAAACTGTGAGATAAAGATCAATACAAAATCTAAGAAGTAGGACCAATGTTTTGTAGAAAAATAAAACTTTTTAAAAACAAGAAATATTTTCAAAAATGAAGATCATTTTGCAATCTTTTAAAAACAATTCAACAATTTATGAAACAAAAATCCAAATGATGTTGTGTGTGTGTGTGTGTCTCAATCTCTTGAGCTAACAAATTTATCAATTCTTGGTTTTAATAAACTAAATTCTTACAAAAAGAAGAAAGAAAAAAAATTTCCTTTGCCAATAGGAGTTCCTTGAGCTTGTCTTCTTAGAATGATGTCTAGACTCAATTTTGATACCTTAGCTCTAGGATCATCATCTTGAAGGCTTCATAAACTTGTAAGTCTTTATGGAGAAGCCAAACCTTATCATGAAATTAATCTTTTACCTGAAACTTATATAAATAGAAATGTTAAATAGAATAACTTCATGGGATTATCATCATCAAAACTAGAGCAAAGACCTTTAGGCCAACAGCATGATCCAATATTACATGAATATTACATCACCAGAGAGTACAAAAGTATGATTTATAAAGTGATATATAGGGTACAAAAGCTGAGTAATACTCACGAGCTACACAAGAAAATCTCGAGAGCCGAGAAAAAAAGACAGGAGGAAAATAGGCAACGGACTGATCCACCACGGCCTCCCTGCGCAACTGAACTCTAAGACAGGGGTCCACTTCAATCAAAACTCTGAAATTTCAATATGCAGGTCCAGGGATTATCAGAAAAATAACCCAACAAGTACGTAAAATGAAGCCAAGTGGCATGCATAAGCAAATACATGTGTACAGAAAAGTTTGTTATGAGCACAGGCACATACAAGTATGCAATGAGGCATCCCATTAAGCAAATGTGTGTGATCGTACACGTACATTGCATATTTAATATCACATGTGTCACTTTTCTATATTAAAACTTTGCTATTTTATGTATTTTCATATCTAGTGGGTGCAGGGTAATTAAGGAAGAAAAGAAAGAGATTGATAGATTTATCCAATTAAATCTCAAAAATTCAAAAGAAAGGCGACTGATTTAAATTTAAAAATTCAAGAAGCCATCTTATCTGGAAAATGGATAAATCACATAAGATAATATCATCAAATTTCAAGGAAAAATGGATTGTTTGAAGACCCTATTGATTTTGTTGAGGTAAAGAGATAGATCGTCAAATCTAAAGCAAATATTCAAAATCTAAGAGGATAAAGAATAGAGGACAAATCAACAGACACACGGATCCCTGATCTGGCCCTATGGCCAGGATCTAGCCGCAAAAAATATGACAAAAGCCATGTTTTCGCAGCTTGTTGTTTGAATCTGGGGAAGCGCCAGCTCCCCCTATCTTTGTACGCTTTCTATCCTTCTATTATAAATACTTGCATACCCCGAGAACTCCAGAGGACGTCTCCACAGCACAACTCTGGAGGGAACGACTCCAGAGGAGAACTTCGGAGAGAGTTTTAGGATTAGGATTCTTCTTTTCTAAATATTCATTGTAGTTTTCAATTTGAGAGAAAGAATTGTAAAGAGAAGACGGAGTGCTTGTAATTGATGGTGACAGCTCAATGAAGGTTTTTCTGTTCTTTTCAATTTACCTCTTTTTACTTTTACTTGCTTTAATTGCTTTATTTACTTTTATTCATTTTCTTTATGCTTTTTTTTTTAATCATGCCTTCTTTATAGCTTGAATTAGGGATAATTTCATGAGAGAAAAGAGAGAAAGAATTATCTTTAGCGTGACATTAGATGTAATATTCCTTAAAGATAGTTATATTGAGAGTGACAGCTAATGGAACTATCCCACTTCTTTTCGTCGTTTCTCAACTTAATTCATCGCTTGCTTTTATTTAATTACTCCAAGGTATGTTCTTTCTTTCTTGTTTATTTTCTTTCTTTTTAACTTAGTAATCAAAACACCAACACTATCTTCTTCTTCTACCTTTCACTTTCCTTCTAATTTAGTTTAATATTTTTTTCTTTTCTTTAAAAACAAAAAAGATCTATTATCGGTGTAGTAACTTAGGAAGAAAACTTGCACAACGCTTCTATCGTTGTCCCTCACTGTGGATCATGACCCGTTAGCTATAAACTACACGATAGCATTGAGGACCTAGCAATGTTCCTAAACTCTGTATTTTTCTGTGCAGGTTTGGATCGATCAAAATTTTGGCAATGTCGTCGGGAAGGGACGGTAAGTTTTTCTTCTTTTTGATTTATTTTAAATGATTTAACTTTTTCTTTTCTATTTTTGTGTGCAGGGACTAATATTTGACAACTAAGAGCTGCAGTGAACATATTGCTACTCTGTGCCTCTGTCCAAGAAGGCAGAGCATCAGAGCGCATAACTGTGGTGAACTACTAACTGTCGTTTCTTACAAGTTGCTTGAAATTCAAGGATTTAGCTATTTCAGTTGCTAGTTTTTCTGTTTAACATATTCTGCGCACTATTTTAACCTCAACAGTAATATAATTGTTTGTTAATGCTAAAAAATGTTTCGATGTTGCATTCTAGGCATTTGTTTAATTCGTTATGTTTAAATTACTATTAAAGAGTGCTAGAGCTAAGATACGTCTACATTGCATATAGTCTAGGAAACACACTTGTATGTTATTGCTTGGGTGTTATTTTTGTTATATACTTACACGCGCACACTAAAATGATTTAAGGACTTGTCCTATAAACAAGATAAGGTGGGGAAGTCATTACCTTTTCTTAGTCCAAAAAACATCTCCTCACTCACTAACCCAGCCTAACTTAAAATTGAGCAGATATTATCCCTAGGGACACATCGGACTCAATAGGAGACTGACCTAAGGGGAAAGTTGATTAGAATTTGACTGTTACCAAATTATTGTTAAAGGTTAGGGATTAAGAGGCGAAACCTCGAAGAATAATGGTTTGGCATAATTAGGAACGTTGCTTAGGCGCGGATATCTCCTTCTGGTCTTGCCCCTACCTAGTCGATTAACTTGGTAAGATTCTATAATATACCCCCCATGGATAGTCTAACAAGTTAGGAATCCTTTAAGTTTAAGGTCTACCCTAACTCAGGCTAGATTTTTTTTTATTTATTTGTTTTTTTATTTTTATTGTTGCCATTTTTGGGATATAGATTATAATTACAATTATTCTAATGCATATAGTGATCCATACTTCACACCGACCTCTTTTGATTCAAAAATTACCAACTTGGTATTTTATAACTTTAATTAACAAAGTATGTCGGATTGGTCTATCTGAATCAGTGCATGCCTCAACCCCAGTATTATGAACAAGATTGGGATGATCATCACCACTCTTCATCAAGTAAGTGGGAATATAACTCCCTCGGTTCATACTATCAATCACCTTACCAGCATTCAATTTTATATACTCCTCCCAACTAACCAATAGAAGAATCAATTGACTTGGAAATGAGGATGGAAGTCTTAGAAGAGATTGAGTAGCAAATTCAAAATCTAGAAGACTCAAGATCCCATCAAAATTTTCAGATCTAAGATCCTTACTCCATTTTTCAAGTCCCACAATAAGAAGAATATACCGACTTAGAAAAGAGTATGGAATCCATGGTTTAATTCTCAAGTGATCCATTCGATAGGATAGAAACAAGGTTTAGTCGATTAGAAAATATGTGTAGAAATAAGAAAACTCTTCCTACCCAATCTTTGAGTATTCCGACACTTCTAACCATATTGATGAAAATCAAGAATCATGGTATCTTGAACTTGAACAAGAATCAAGACTTTGACAAAGATTCAATTTCACCACAAAATCTTGAACTTGACCAATATCAACCCATTGACAAATTAGCATGTATTCATTTCAATGAAATTGAATTTGAACATGAATGTGACCCCGACCCACAACTTTATGAGTCAATTCTAATTTTTAAATCTATGTTAACTCTAGTATCGTTACCAAGTTAGACCCATTTCCCAATCCAACATTCATTCCTATATCTATAGATTTTAAAATTAAATCATCTTTTTGGATAGTCACATTTCATTGATGGGAAAAGAATATGAAATTAAGTTATTTGATTTGGAATCAACTTTTGAACCAAAATCGACTCTCGAACCCAAAGTTGATTTTCTCGAGTTAGTAATGGTTCTCAACCTATCACTCTTGATCTGGTTCTCAAACCTATCACTCTTGATCCCAAATCAACCATTCCACCAAATCACATTCTTTTGTTAGACATAGGTATTGACCATAATGACGTAGTGATGATTTTTCAAGATTGGTCACGTAAAGGGAATAATTTTCATAGGATCTTGCAAGATCCTATTCATATTGGGGACTGTGAATATGTAAATAGAAAAGAGGTCAATAAAGGTGGGTTATATGAACCACCATACTATCTTGATTGGGTGGCAAAGCTTGGCTCAATCCGACCACCATTGGAACTAACACCATGAGGTAACATTTTTCTTCCATTTCTTCTTTTTCATACATTTATGCATTTATTCATACATTGAAGACAATGCGTGAGATAAGTGTGGGGGAAGGTTCTAACATAACATAGGTTTAGGTTTTTTTTAATTCAAAAAATTAACATGTTCTTTGCTTTTAAAAAAACTTTTTGAAAAGAGAAATAATATTTTGACTTATTTTTGTAAGAAATTGAGTTAATTTTAAGGAATAAGAGAATCATAATTAGGATTTCTCATACTTGGTCAAAATAAGATTATTTGTTTGAATTCTAGGGTCGGGAAAAAAAATTTGAAAAAGTAATTTAGTCTTGATTTTTACCTTGATGAAATATACATACTTTATACACTTACACACTTAGGGTTCAAAAACAAAGATTCTTATGCCTTATAAAAAAATAATAATAATATATATATATATATCAAAATTCTCTGATTAAACTGGGTATTTATGCCTCATAAAGCATAAGTACTCATGCCTAAAAGTGGTATATATAATAAATAAAATCTTAATTTTGTATTCTTATTTGTTCGAGTCCTTAAATCCATGTGATGTTTCTTCACCCTAAGCCCTAAACTGTTCAGTTTGGGAGTCACCGACTAAAACTTCGTTACATGGGCAGATTAGAAAGCCTAATAAAACTAGAGGATAATACCACTAAAAATAAAAAATAAGGCATAAGAGTTGGAGTTAAAGAATCCTAAGTCAAAATTTCACCATCACAAAGGTGCATATGATTTAAGATAAAATAATATACTAGATGAGAAATACAGTTTGACTTCTTACCTTGATTGATAACAAGTTTTTGAATAGAGACCAAGTTTAGGAATGAATGGTTTAGTATTCCTATGACTTATAGATTGCTTAATCCTTTCAAATATACTTCAAATATTTTCTCTTTCAAAATTGCATTTTCAAAAATACTAGCACTTTATTTTTCTTTCTTTATGGATTTGTGGGTGTAATCTACTGAAAGCCCCCATGAGATAAAATTCATCCTCTAGAGGTAACCTAGAGGTTTAACGGCTTGTTGCACGGGCTAAGTGTAATCGTGATTACTATGAAAGTGAGTTAGGATAGATTTGTTTTATTTTTTATTTTCTCGAGGACGAGCAAAAGATACGTGTGGGGGTGTGATCGTACACCTACATTGCATATTTAATATCACATGTGTTACATTTTTGTATTTATTTAATAATAAAACTTTACTATTTGATGTATTTTCTTGTCTAGTGGCGTGCAGGGTAATTAAGGAAGAAAAGAGTGAGATTGACAGATTTATCCAATTAAATCTCAAAAATTCAAGAAAAATGATCGATTCAAATTTAAGGGTTCTAGAAGCCATCTTATTTGAAAACTGAATATCAGATAAGATAATATTATCAAATTTCAAGAAAAAAATAGATTATTTGAATACCCTATCAATTTTGCTGAGGATAAAGAGATAGATTGTCAAATCTAAAGCAAATATTTAAAATCTAAGAGAATAAAAAGATAGAGAATGAATCAACGGATGCACGGATCCCTAACCCTGGCCCTACGGTCAGGATCTTGCTGCGAATACGTGGCAAAAGTCGCGTTTTCGCGGCTTATTTGAATCTGGGGGAGCGCCAGCTCCCCCTATCTTCGTACGCTTCTTATCCTTCTATTTTTCTTATAAATACTTGCATACCCCAAGGACTCTAGAGGACGCCTTCATAGTACAACTCGGAGAGTACGACTCCAGTGGAGAACTCCGAAGAGAGTTATTAGGGTTACAATTCTTTTTTTCTAAATGTTCATTGTAGTTTTCAATTTGAGAGAAAGAATTATAAAGAGAAGACGGAGTGCTTATATTGACGGTGATAGCTCAATTAAGGTTCTTTTGTTCTTTTCAATTTACCTCTTTTTACTTTTACTTATTTTAATTACTTTATTTACTTTTATTTGTTTCCTTTATGCTTTCTTTTTGATCAAGTCTTCTTTTTATTATGCCTTTTTATAGCTTGAATTAGGAAGAATTTCAGACAGAAAAGAGCGAAAGAATTACTTAGAGTGAACTAGATATAATCTTCCTTAAAGATAGTTATATTGAGAGTGACAGCCAATGGAACTATTTCACTTTTTTTCATCGTTTCTCAACTTAATTGATCGTTTGTTTTCTTTTAGTTACTCCAAGGTATGTTCTTTCTTTTCTTATTTATTTTCTTTCTTTTTAACTTAGTAATCAAAACATCAACACTACCTTCTTCTTCTATCATCTACTTTCCTTCTAATTTAGTGTTGACTGAGATTTCCTGCACACAAAAGATGGTATTTTAGTTTTAAAAATAGATGTGCAAGTTTCAGTTCTAATCCGCGGTAGCAGGGCTATGCGGGTCGTGATCCTCAGGGAGGGACTGCGATGGAAGCGTTAAGCAAGTTATCTCTTTTTTTTTATCTTTTTATTATTAGTAGTGGTATTTACAATGGATGGTATTTACAATGAAGTGAAGAAAAGAATTGTGGAAGATGTGGATTTAATCTACAAAAAAAAAAAAAGAAAAGAAAAGGAAAAGACTATAAAATACACACCTACCTCTTCAGTCCTACTTACCTTCGATCCTTTTGCGACGACTTACTTTTTCCAGAAGATTTGCAAGTATGGCGTATAGGATGTTCGTCGCCATAAGCCATCAAGGGATCTTCGTTGGTTAGGCAGTCTCGAAGCAATCGGATCTCACGGATTGCAAGTTATCAGAGAGAAACAATGACATAGACAAGATTAGAAAAACAAAGATAAAGCGAGAATAAAGAAACAATGAAACAAGAATAAAAACAAACCAACCTCGAGCAGATTTTTATTAACAATGGGGAAAAATAAAAACTTACACCGATGTCACCTCAGTACAAGTATGATTCCTTCCTCCATGAAAGCATCTCCACTCTCAGTTACAAAATTTACAAAATGAAAATAAAATCTAACCTAAAACCTAAACCCTAGCTTTTGGCCCTTGGCTCACCTCTGGACTGTGTACTCTCTGTGTTACATCTGCAGGGATATTTATAGGTGTTGGAAGATGTAGAGTCCTAGTACAACTCTCCAAAAAGATCTTATCTCCAGAAATTCAAATCTGTCCTGCAACTTCTTATCATGTTGATCGCCGAAATCAGCTTATCTACGGATTGAATTGGAAAGTTTGATCAACATAAGAGTTGTAGGTCTTCAAGTCTTCTTTCTGAAGCATCTTGAATCATCGGATTTGCATAACTGTAGCAAAAGTTATGATTTAAACACTAAAACGTGTACAGTCTGAATCCGAATTCTTTGAATTTTTATCTTTGCACTCTCTTTGGCTTTTATCCTCATCCTGCAAGAGTTTAGGGTTGGGTAGAATTCTATCCTTCCCTCATCTTTAATAATTGCAACTTTAGCCCTTGCATAATTGCACTTTGACAATTGATATTTGCACTTTTACTCTTGGGCTTCAAATATGGGCTTGAATCTGGGCTTTTGGGCTCTTTAAGCTTTAATTCTTTCTTTTTATTATTTCGAGGCCTGCACACAATAAATCACAAAATATTAATAAATGTGCAGAATTATATAAATAAATATGAAAATGTGACGGTAAATATGATGATAAAAATGCACTTTTCACTACCAATCACACCCCCACACTTATCTTTTTGCTCGTCCTCGAGTAAAAACAAAGAAAAAGAAAAAGTTAATCTAACCTAACTCACTTTCGTAGGAATCACGATTGCACTTAGCACGTGCAACAAGCCGTTAAACCTCTAGGTTACCCTAGAGGACGAGTGTTGTCTCGTGAGGGTTTTCAGCGGATTGCACCCACAAAATCCATAAAAAGAAAAATATTTGAATTATCATTGAAGAGACTAAGTAGTCTATAAGTTTTAGGATCCTCATTTTTATTCATTCTTTAAACTTAGTCTTAATAAAGTTAATTGTTTTCCATTTTAGGTAAGAATTAAAATTGAATTTCTAATATAGTCTTTTTCGTTACCAAAAATCATATGCATCCTTATGTTTTTACTAGGAACTCCTTAACTTGGACTCTCATGCCTCTTTATTATTTTTATAACATCATCTAATTTTCTTTCGTGTAAGTATCAAGGCTTCTTGAGGCCCTCATACCTAACTAATTGACTATTAGATGTGTTAATATATATATATATATATATTTTTTTTTTGGCATGTATAAACTCATCTAATTTTCTTTCGTATAAGTATCAAGGCTTCTTGAGGCCCTCATACCTAACTAATTGATTATTAGATGTGTTAATACATATATTATATTTCTTAGTCTTCTTAGCCTTTCTAATCCACTCATGTAACGAACTTAAAGTCGATGGCTCCCAACCGGTTGGCTTTAGAGCACCAGGTGAGAAAACACCCCGCGGACTCAAATTCGAGTGAACTAGGCCCCAAAACTAAGGACTTTATTTATTTACTCACCTTTGGCATGAATACTTATGCTTCTTGAGGCACATGTATCAGCTTAATTGTGATTTTTTTTTTCTTTTTTTTTCTTTCTTTTTTTTTTTATGAGGCACAAGGTTTTTTTTTTTTATGAGGCACAAGGTCTTTGTCTTAGAATCCTAGATATGCATTTGGTATGCACATTTCATTAAGGTAAAAATCAAGACTAATTATTTATTCAATTTCTCCTCCTATACCTAAAATTTAAACAATTTATTTATTTTGACCAAGTTTTTAGAAATCCTAATCATGATTTTCCTAATCCTTAAAACTAACTTAGATTTCTTTCAAAAAAAAATAAGTCAAAATATTTCCTTTTTATAACAATTTTTTTAAAATTTTTTTTTATTAGCAATTTTTTTTTTTTTTTTTTAGTTTTTACCTATGTTAGTATGTTAGTAAAGCCCACCCCCACACTTATCTCATGCATTGTCCTCAATGTATGAATGAATGCATATATGCATGAAACAGAACAAGGGAAGGCGGAAGTTACCTTAGGGTGGTGGTTCCGGTGGTGGTCTAATTGGGCCAAGCGTTGCTACCCAATCAAGATAACATAAAATTTCATGGAGTAACCCACCAAAAATTTTTCGTGTATACCCACAAAAATGTATGTGTGATCATTTTTTAAAATTTCCACCCCATCAAATTTCCAAATTTCATAATAAATTTCAGAGTCAATTGTGTCAACCTCCTTGTCCCAAAATGGAGTATGAAAAGATGGAATTATTGACTTGGACAATATAGGTGCGGGAACGAATACCGACTCAGGGAAAATGCTCAAATCAAGTAAGGGCTCAGGAGTCGGGTTAGGTTCAAGAATTGGGTCCAAGTCAAGAAATTGAAACTCAAGTCCACAATCTTCTTCCCACAATGGAATGTGACCTAATATGGGTGATATCTCTTTACTTCCAATATTAAGGAATTCTAGCTCATCGCCATACAATTCTTCAAAACTAAGGTCAACATCTTCCGTCAGAATTGTACAATCAGTTTCAGAAGTAAAGAGATTGTGAGAATCTAGGTCAAGTTCAATATGATCATCTAAAATGGGTGATTCAATTTCATAATGAATTGGAATAGGATCCAATGTTGACTCGGGAGAAGTGAAATCAGGTGGAGACACTGGAGTCATTATTGGATCAGGAAGTAAAATTGAATCATCAAGTGGGAGATCATGATCATATTCATGCTCAAGTTCTATTTCAGGAAAGGAAAAACTTGCCAAATTATCAAGATTTGGAGTTTCGGCAAGTTCAGATGATGGCACTGAAATAGAATCTTGTTGTCCAAAGCAACTTGGTTCGTCGCTCTAAGAGAGTGGTCAGCGATATCAGAATTTGCCGAACTGTAAGAACGCAAAGATTGAACCATCATATCTAAATCATGCTCGCGAGCTAATCTAGCCTGAGTCATGGCTTCAAGCCTCTTTTGGAATTGGATTTGGAAAGAGGAAGTGAGATCGTGATGAAGTTGTGAATCGGTGGACTCACGCATCATCATGTCTAAGATTGATGGTGGTTGTTGTTTGGACTCGTGCATACTCATCATTTCCCCGATAGATGGTTTTCTATTCTGAATGGGTGGATCTGAGTATGAATCTTGGGAAGAATGTGGACTAGATGGATATGGAGGACAATTTGGTTGAGAATTAGACTCGGGGGACTCGAAAACCCATGAGCTCTGTGACGAGTTGAAATTATTATGGAAATTATAGTCATAAGATGGGGGTGTGGGTTATACTCATTCGGATAAGACCATTCCGGCACACTAGATTGGTCAAAGTTAGGGTATGCCGGGTTGGTAATATCCGAATAATAGTTAGGGGTGTAATATGGATTAAAATTGGATTATTCTTATATGCCATATCACACCAACACAAACACAACAAACAAATAAACAAACAAAAGAAAAATTCTAACCTAAGTTAGGGTAGACCTATGACCTAGACGACTCCTAACTGGTTAGACCGTCCACAGGAGGTTGGGTGCAGACTTTGACCACAAGTTAATCAGCCAGGTCAGGGCAAGAGTGGTGGAGGTTTTCCGTCAAAGACGTTCCTTAATTAAATAACCACCACACTTCGGGCTTTCGGCCCTCAATCCCCTTCCTAGACACTGATTTGACAGGAGTCAACTTCCAACACCGTTCCCCCTTAGGATAATCTCCTAATTGAGTCCGAGATGTCCCTAGGGCCAACGTCTACTCTTTTTTAGTTAGGCTTGGTTAGTGAGTGCTTGGGATATGATTTTTGGGCTAAGGAAGGGTGATGAAATCCCCACCTTATCTTGTTAATGGGTTATGCCCTTAAGATGAATTAGTGCAAGTGTACAAGATAAATAGATAAGAATCACTCAAAGCAGAAAATCAACCAAGAGATGAGTCCTATTCTACATGCAATGCGTACGTACCTTGCTCCTCTAGCACTCTTCAACAGTAAATAAAAATAATTGAAAAACACGTGCCTAATATGCAAACGTCTAATCAAATTTTATTTTAACAACCAATAATTTACTGTAGAATTATTAGCAATTTACAGGTATATCACAGAACAAATCAGAACAGAGCAGAAAGCAGAATTTTAACTTGAAGCACCCTGCAAAAATTTGGATCAGTAATTCACCACTGTTGCCGCGTTTCCGCGGCTCTGGCCGCGGATCCGCGGCAAAACAGTGGGTTCTGGTGCTCTGCCTTCGAGGGCAGAGGCACAGAATAGCAATATGTCCACTGCTGCTGCTATGTTTCTGTTTCCTGTTCTCCAAACCTGCAAACAGAAAAGAATAAAGAATTAGTTAAAAATTAAAATTTTTGTTTTAGAGATAAACTTACCGTCCCTCCCCGGCAACGGCGCCAATTTGTTGACTGAGATTTCCTGCACACAAAAGATGGTATTTTAGTTTTTTAAAAATAGATGTGCAAGTTTCAGTTCTAATCCGCGGTAGCAGGGCTATGCGGGTCGTGATCCTCAGGGAGGGACTGCGATGGAAGCGTTAAGCAAGTTATCTCTTTTTTTTTTATTTTTTATTATTAGTAGTGGTATTTACAATGGATGGTATTTACAATGAAGTGAAGAAAAGAATTGTGAAGATGTGGATTTAATCTACAAAAAAAAAAAAAAAAAGAAAAGGAAAAGACTATAAAATACACACCTACCTCTTCAGTCCTACTTACCTTCGATCCTTTTGCGACGACTTACTTTTTCTCAGAAGATTTGCAAGTATGGCGTTAGGATGTTCGTCGCCATAAGCCATCAAGGGATCTTCGTTGGTTAGGCAGTCTCGAAACAATCGGATCTCACGGATTGCAAGTTATCAGAGAGAAACAATGACATAGAACAAGATTAGAAAAACAAAGATAAAGCGAGAATAAAGAAACAATGAAACAAGAATAAAAACAAACCAACCTCGAGCAGATTTTTATTAACAATGGGAAAAATAAACTTACCACACCGATGTCACCTCAGTACAAGTATGATTCCTTCCTCCATGAAAGCATCTCCACTCTCAGTTACAAAATTTACAAAATGAAAATATAAATCTAACCTAAAACCTAAACCCTAGCTTTTGGCCCTTGGCTCGCCTCTGGACTGTGTACTCTCTGTGTTGCATCTGCAGGGATATTTATAGGTGTTGGAAGATGTAGAGTCCTAGTACAACTCTCCCAAAAAGATCTTATCTCCAGAAATTCAAATCTGTCCTGCAACTTCTTATCATGTTGATCGCCGAAATCAGCTTATCTACGGATTGAATTGGAAAGTTTGATCAACATAAGAGTTGTAGGTCTTCAAGTCTTCTTTCTGGAGCATCTTGAATCATCGGATTGCATAACTGTAGCAAAAGTTATGATTTAAACACTAAAACGTGTACAGTCTGAATCCGAATTCTTTGAATTTTTATCTTTGCACTCTCTTTGGCTTTTATCCTCATCCTGCAAGAGTTTAGGGTTGGGTAGAATTCTATCCTTCCCTCATCTTTAATATTGCAACTTTAGCCCTTGCATAATTGCACTTTGACAATTGATATTTGCACTTTTACTCTTGGCTTCAAATATGGGCTTGAATCTGGGCTTTTGGGCTCTTTAAGCTTTAATTCTTTTTTTATTATTTCGAGGCCTGCACACAATAAATCACAAAATATTAATAAATGTGCAGAATTATATAAATAATATGAAAATGTGACGGTAAATATGATGATAAAAATGCACTTTTCACTACCAATCATTTAGTTTAATATTTTTTTCTCTTTTCTTTTAAAACAAAAAAGATCTATAACCAGTGTAGTAACTTAGAAAGAAGACTTACACAACGCTTCCATCATTGTCGCTCCCTGTGGATCATGACCCATTAGCCCAAGGCTACATGGTAACATTGAGGATCTAACACTGCTCCTAACCTCTATATATATTTGTTCAGGTTTGGCTCGATCAGTGGGCAAAACCAGTTGTTCAAGCTCAGATACGGATTCATGAGATAGTACGTCGAGGGGATAATCCAAACAAAAAACCCTCATATTTATACACCTTATACCTCATGTCACATCTAAGTGTATATAACCCGAGTTGCCTTTGAAATAAGAGTATCAAGTATAATCACTGTAGAAATAATATACAAGTGGTAGGCAAAACTAGTTGTACAATAATAACCATCATTGTTGCTTGTTATTCTAATCATTTCCTTCCAGCGTCCCATACCACTAGAAGTCATACCGGAGTTCATATTCTAGTAGAACTCAATCCTAACTTTGATATGCGGATACCATTATCTGGATGAGAAAGTGATTCAATAACACTCGCTCTTGAGATTATTATTATTTGTAATTAAGTTATATCTGGTGCAGAGTAACAACATCAGGACTTAGTCACACAGATATAGTTCAGTAAACAAGAATAATAAGAATCAATTACGGTAGCACAAGAATGGAATCACACAAGTGGCAGGCAAGGTATAGTAGTAGTAATAATAATAACAATAATAATAATAATCAGTATCGTTTGTTATTTTAGTCATTACCCACCAGTATCTCATATCACTAGTATTCACACTGGAGCCCGTACTTTTAATATAACTCATCTGAACTCTAATATGTAGGTACCATTAATTGAAAGGAAGAGTGACTGAATCACCCACTCTTGACATTATTATCGTTAGGATATTAAATGCATCGTGTATCATGTAATGTGTCAAGTGCTAGGTCAGGAAGGCTGGTGTACAAGGAATGTGATGTTGGAATCTAGAGCCACCCTTACAGACTTCAGAGGCACCCTCACCATGTGTTGTGGTGTGATACTTAGCTCTGTGTGGTACTTAGCTCCACATATCATGTGTGTACGGGTTAACAGATATATTATGGATACGATGTGGGGACTCTAGAGGTACCGCCACCATGTGTTTGGGTGTGGTTCTTAGCTCCACACATCGTTTCATCGTGTTCTGATTACAGAATATTATATGATGTGATACAGGAAATAGGTCAGTGCCACAATGCCTGTTGGAGTACAACAACACAGCAATATAGGTGAATATGGTATTATATCATTATCTGAAACAGATCATGTGCTAAATTATATAAATATATATATATATATATATATATATATATATATATATATATATATATATATTATATATATATATATATATATATATAATATATATATGTCAGGTACTAGACTGGAGTATCGAGTGGCTCACACTGAGGAGTTCAACAGGTGGCCTCATCATGGAGTTCTAGAGGTGACTTCAACGAACCATAAGTTCCGGAGCACTTAGGTCCATAGGATACTTTCATCCTTATGTGTGGCACTCGCTTTGTATATTGATTGAGGTTTTACCTACACACAGAAAATACAGAATTTCAGAACTTAAGAATAGAATGTGCAAGTACACAATTCTATCGCTATAGCAAGTGGCTATGCGGGTCGTGATCACAAGGAGGGACTAGCGATGGAAGCTTTTTAGTAAGTTCTATTTTAAGTTACAATCATGATTAAAGATCTTCTTTTAGTTCTTGAACAGAAAAAGAAAAATAAGTTACAGTTAAGTTAAAAGAAAGTGGTAGATTGATAAGGTGAGAAAATGGAAAATGAATTTATACAAAGAAATTTAAAAAAGAGTGATAAAAGAGTTGGGAGATTGTGGTGTTGTTAATCTAAAACTAAAAGTTAAAAGAAAACAAACTGAAAATTACTTTCCTCTTTAGTGCTCATATACCTTGAATTCGTAGCTATGACTTATCTAGTCTTTAAAGGCGATCAAGCATGGCGTGTAGGATCTTCTCCATTTCCGATCTACACTATGAATAAAGGGCAAGCTAAACTAGCAAAAGAATGGTTTTGTCATCATCATAAGCCATCAAGGGCACTTGCAATAGAGAAGCAAGTCTCGAGGCTATCGGTTTCACTTGGATTCAACATATCAGAGGAGACTAAATGAAAACAAGAGTAAAAAAAAAGAAACTTCAATTAGATTCAAATAACAATGAAAGAAAAGACTTACTTACACCAGTGTCACCCTCAGTACAAGCTTGCTCTCATTCCTCCATGAAACTCGTCTCTCCTCTCAGTTATGTAAAGAAAAGTAAAAATTACATAAAAGAAAAAATAAAAACCTACGCCAAAAAGAATGAAAAATTGGCCTAAAATCTATCTCTGCTTCATCATCCCTTTGCCTCTGATGTGTGGGATATTATAGGATAAAATGGATAAGAAAAATGAGTCTAAAGATAAGGTGAGCTAACTATTTCTGCATTTGAATCCTCCCCTTATCTCCAAACTTGATTTGAAGTGGATATTCAATTCTGATCTGCAGCTTATTGGCGTGTTGATTGCAGAATATAACTTATCAAATGACAGAATTAGAAACAGTGATCAACGTAAGAGTTGAAGCCCTTAACGTAAGAGTTGTAGCCCTTTAAGTTATCTTTCTAGATCATCTTGAATCATCAGATTTGAGTTTTGGTAAAGAATATTATGATTCAAATACTAAAATATATCCAGTCTAAATTGCTTCATCTTATCCATTGATCTTCTCTTTATCCATTTGTCCCTTTGGATTTTGAATTTGGACTCTGTATTCGACGTTATCTTCAGTTGAACATTTACCCCAATTCTTGATTTATTCTGGATGTGGTAATATCGATCCTTAAGTTATCGAATTGATTCACCAAAATCTGATTTTTACTGACTAGATCTGGGATCATCCTCAGCTAACCAAATAGATCCAGTTAAATCTGATTTTAACTGGTATTTATTTGTTTTAATCCTCTTTCTTTCCATGATTATCTTCTGCAAAAATAGATATTTAAGACAAGAAAATTAGCAGATTTATTACACGAAAAATGTAAGAGTGTAATGAAAAGAATGCAAATATGTGTACGATCACACCCCCACACTTATCTTTTACTCGTCCTCGAGCAAAACAACAAAATTAAACCAAAGATTATTTAGATCACTTTCGCAAGTCACGCGATTGCACTGAGCATGTGCAACAAGCCATTAAACCTCTAGGTTTCCCCTAGAGGACAAATTTTGTCTCGTGAGGATTTTCAGTGGATTGCACCCACAAAATCTATAAAGAAAAAAACAAAGTATTAGTATTTTGAAGATATATTTTGAAAGAAAAAAATATTTGAAGTATTATTGTAAGAATTAAGTAATCTATAAGTTATAGGAAAACTGAACTTTTCATTCCTAACTTAGTCTTTATTCATAAACTTGTTATCAATCAAGGTAAGAATCAAACTGTATTTCTCATCTAGTCTATTATTTTACCCTAAGTGATATGCACCTTTGTGACCGTGAAATTTTGACTCGAGATTCTTTACTCTAACTCTTTACCTTATTTATTTATTTTTTTTTTTTGGTGATATTATTCCTTAGTTTTATTAGGCTTTCTAATTTGCCCACATAACGAGCCTTTAATCGGTGATTCCCAAACCAAATGGTCTTAGGGCACCGAGTGAGAAACACCCCAAGGATTTAAAAACTCGAGCAAATAAGGCTACAAAACTAGGATTTTATTATATTAACCGCTTTTAGGCCGTGAATATTTTATGCTTTATGAGGCACAAATACCCAGCTTAATCAGAGGATTATATATATATTTTTTTTCTTTTTATTTTTTTAATAAGGCATAATAATCTTTATTTTGAACCCTAAGTGTGTAAGTGTATAAAGCATGCATATATCATCAAGGTAAAAATCAAGATTAAATTACTTTTTAATTTTCTTTCTAACCTTGGAAATCAAACAAATAATCTTATTTTAATCAAGTATAAAAAATCTTAATTATGATTCTCCTATTCTTTAAAATTAACTTAATTTCTTACAAAGATATGTCAAAATATTGTTCTATTTCCAAAATTTTTTTAAAGTAAGAAAATGTTAATAATTTTTTTAAATAATAAAAAGAAAACCTAAGTTATGTTTGAACTCTCTCCCACACCTATCTCATGCATGTCCTCAATGTATGAAATTAATGTATAGATGCATGAAAAAGAAGAAAGGAAAGGAAAATATTACCTTATGGTGGTGGTTCTGGTGGTGGTCTAATTGGATCAAGCGTTGCTACCAATCAAGATAACGTGTGGTTCATGGAATCCACCTTTTTGAACTCTTTCTATTTACATATTTACAGTCCCCAATATGAATAGGATCATGAAAGATCCTATTGTGTAAACTTACTCCCTTTACACGACCAGTCATGTAAAATCATCACGGAGTCATCATGGTCTATACCTATGTCCAACAAAAGAATGTGACTTGGTGGAATGGTTGACTTGGGCTCAAGAATGATAGGTTAAGGAACCATATTAACTCAGGAAAATCAACTTTGGGTTTGAGAGTTAGTTTTGATTCAAAAGTTGAGTCCATGTCTAAGAATTGAAATTCACATACTTTTCCCATCAATGGATGTGACTATCCAAAATTGGTGATTCATTTCTAATCTATGGGTACAGGAATAAATATTGACTCAGGAAATTGGTCCAAATTGGGTAAAAATAC